>JBCFXI010000651.1:0-125673 GCA_038496175.1 Ampulex compressa
ATTATATAAAATAATATATGATAATGTATAATTGAAAGAAAATGTAATGAAGCTCTGATAATCGTCGAACGGCATTTTTCTGTCGAATTTTCGCGAATTCATTATTCTTGGAGAGGATACTGAATATTAAAGAAGGAGGGAATTACCGGAGCGCCTCGATATCTCGGGGCTGGTGATTTTAATAATAAATAAATTCGTTTCTCCTACAATTACGGTGATGCACCCAGCGGAATAAATTTCCAGCGACACACGTATCATTACTCGATCCCAGAATTGATATTCCGACGCGGAGTTTCTCGTTTAATTCTAGCTTTCAGTCTCATAACCCGACAAGTTTGAGGATAATTTATTCCGCCAGGTCTCTCGGTTACACGGCTACAGGCAGAAGGCATTCGAGTGAACGAGCATCTCAGGCCGTCGATCCAGACTCAAAAGGACGAGACAATACACTGCGTGGAACGTAGGCGCGATCTCTCAGGAGGCTCCGACGCTTTGATCAAAATATTGCATTTCTGCCGACATAGCTTCTTGGAATTACGCTCTTCGCCATTCCGATCAGCCCCGCAGACATAAATCCTTGCTAGACGATGATCAGTACCCAGTACGATGCATTAGATAGAATGAACGATAAGTAAGTAGACAAGTTCAAATCTATAATACAGCCTCGACACCTTGCATGTAATATTAAACGTGCAACTTTGCCTCCGTCCTCTTCCTTTGGATGCTCTTCGTGGTAAACAGCGGTTTCTTCCAAAACGTTGTCCAAAATATAGGAAACAGTAGTGACCAACGACGAACAACACTTTGAATCCCGAATATATAACCAGTTTTTTTCCAATAAATCCTCGAATTCCGGAGAAAATCCGGCAGAAGCAAAGTGGCACGCTTAATATTAAATATAAATTCCTATTGGATGATTATCAGTACCAATACGATCCATCAAATATACTCGTAAGTAATCGAAGACGAAAGGAATTGAAATCGAACCTGTATACCCAACACGCTGTACCAACACAACCTGTAAAATGGAAAAACGAGTGAACGAAAAGGAGGAGAATTCAGATTCGACGTGCAGATTTAATGCACAGCGTGTAATTTGATTTTATCAGTAATCCCGAATCGAGCTCAGCCGGCTTCCCGATCGCGTATTAATGAAAAATGACTCGCGCGCCAGCGTGCGAGGGTAAAATTAGAAATGCCAGGGGGGACAGCCGGTGGAAATTTTCGCCAGGAGATTCCACGCCGGAGCCTTTTTTCCACGGGGAGAGCAATGTACGTTTTTTTGCCCCCCTCCTCCTATGGCGGAAAAGCTCGTTTTAGTCAGATTGGATCGTTTCTCCTCGCACACTTCCGCCTTATCCGTGGCCCCGCGCGACCCTTCGCTTCACCCTTTCGTCTCCTGACCCGGCGAAAGGGATAGAAAAGACGTGCGTGGAATTTGTCAGAGGGGCTGGGAAAGAGATTGCATCCGGATAGCCATGAAATTCGTCGGGATTACTGATTTCTCGTAAAGCTTCACGGAGGATCGCACAATTTCATCGTTGCGCAGGCAAAATGGCATTTTCTCTGGGCACCGCGCGATTTAATTAAGGATCTATGTTCGTCGGTGCGCCATTTTAAAGGAATACTTTTCTGAATGCGGTTTAATTCGTTACCCTGATCTTTATAGTTTTCAGATATCAATTTAATTTAGTGTTGTAATGTAGCGATTAATTTTAATAATAGAGCCACGCATCGGTGGTTGAAGATTATCATTATCGCACGTAAAAATAGTCGATATAATCGTAAACGCGGTATAGTAAACACGATTACCGTATTATACTTATATTTCAATTTTATTATTCTTCACTAGAAAATGATCTAAATACTGCGTGAAAATCATGCAAAATCTCAAAAAATGCATCGTTATAAAGCACAACGATTTTTTAAAGAAAACGCTTACCAGTCATTTTTACCAGTTTGATAGTTCTAGAGTTAAATTGTCCTAAATTATCCTATGGTATGAAACGCAGTAGTGCGTCAAGAAGAACCATTGACTCTATTCTGGAGCATCCGAAATTTTCGGAATTCCACTTAATCCCAGGGTTCGCCATTCGGCGGACTTTAATGAGCGGCAAAACAGCCGAGACAGCGTTCGAGTGCGACAACGCGTATTGAATGCACCTCGGTGCTCCATTGTCTCGGGTTTTATCATCGGCAGGAGAGGCGGAAATTTTCGAAATCGCAGATATTTCGAGATCCGGCCGACGTCTATTCGCTCCTCGTTCGCCGGGACAATTCGACTTTGGCGCTTCGAGTGTTCGATGTGCGGAGCTTAATGGATTCGACGAACTCGAGGTCTGCTCTCGAGGAGCCCGTCTCGACGATGTTTTGTTTGCACACCTCTCGTATTTTCCTTGACTCGCGAGGCGGCCTCCCAAGGAAGTTGCGGTATTCCACGCTTATTCGAATCACTCCGCGGCGGGACATCGGGCGCTTCATTCATGGACGAGCGCTTGGTTCCTTCGTGATTTATATGCGACTGGAAATATTTTTTAAATTTTTGACGTGGTTTTGGTGAAAATATTAGCGGTATTTTGGGTGGTATTTGTGAGGTGTATATTGTTAGTTATTGTCGACTAGCCGTCGTAGATGTTCGTTTGTGATTTATATGCGGCTATGAATATTTTTTAATTTTTTACTTGATTTTGATGAATATATTGGCGATACTTTGGCTGGTATTCGCGGGGTGTATATCGTTAGTTATTATCCATTGGCCGCAGTAGACGTAATTCGTTATTTATATGCGAATGTAAATACTATTTAATCTCTCGCCCGGCATTGATATAAATATCAACGATAAATTGGACGACTGTGTACGCTAACTATGCATCAAGCTATTATTTAAAAACACCGTCTTCCTCGTGCATGCACTTCAAAGTTGGTTCAAAGTTGCAAGATATAAAAACAAGGAGGATAATCGTACACCTATAGTACTTATAAAGCGCTCCTCAATCCTCGTAAAAAAATCTTTCTTAACTTCGTACCGCCCGGGAAAAGTTTTCGTAAGGTACCTGAGGTTGGATTCGAGATTTCCTTAGGAAAAAAACTTTATGCAAAATATATTCATCGTACTACTTCCGCCTGTTTTATGCGCAATCTTCTAGCTTTACATCAACAGAAAGTTTTCTTCCGGCCCGCGATCTGTCCATCCTCATCCTTAAACTACTCTCCAAGTTTACCTTTACTCCGAGAAATCGGAAAGACAATGCGATGGCGCGCGGGGAATAACTCCGCGGATGGATAATCCGAGAAATGCTCAGAGCGCGAGGAAGGATCGTCAGAAATCCAACGTCGCGGCCGTGTCATGCCGGCGATTAACTCCGGCAACAGCGTCGCGGCGGACCCATCCAGAAGAGGAGTTTGCCAGTGTGGTTAAATATTTGTGCAACGTGTCGTCGGCTTATTGCCCTTCCGCCGACAGAAAATCATTCCGCACGACTGGCGCGCATCGAGACGCGATGGCATCGCGCGAAGATCGAGGCCCCCTGAGCTCCTCGAGTGCTGGCGAGAGGGAATTCCTTTGGCGCGACAAAACCCAAATATACATCCCGCGATATTGCCTCGACTTTTTATCCGCGCTTCTTAGCCCGCCAAGGCCGAAAAATCCCCCCTTCCTCTCGACTTATCGAGCCCCGGTCCCTTTCGCCTCTCGAAAAACGGACGATCCCTCTCTCGCGGCTGGCACTCGTCGAAAGGCAAAAACGCGATTTGTACATCCCCCCCCCCCTCAAAACCAAAAAACCCTTTTACGTACATTCACCGAATGCATGGCGTCGAAATCGATTTATCATCCTTTCGAAAAGGGAAAAACCTGTGCGCCCAGCTGGTACGCGACGAGACTGTGAAGTATCGCGGCCAGGACTATTCGCTCGTCCTTTCTCGCGGTCGAAAACTCTCTCTCGCTCTCTCTTTCTCTCTATCTATCTATGTATCTATATGTCTTTCTCTCTCTCTCTCTCTCTCGTTTCAAGTCGAAAGATATGGTCTGTACGCGAGGAAACTCGGTGATCTCCGCGTTTATAGGCGCACGTCCTGTCCCGGATATAGGACATTACGAGGTATGGACAGGATATCGATCGTTCCTGTTTCCAATTCATGGACCGCTAACGAAATAAAACAATGCGATTTCACGCCTGCCGTTTCGTTCGCGCCTCGTATTTGAAATCCCGCGGCGTCCAGCGCGTTGCTTTCCTCGGTGACAAGCGCCGGAGGAAGCCTCTTCCGCTTGTCGATTGAAAGTGTCTCTTCGCGGTTCGAGTGCCCGCTCTTTCCGCGCAAACCCTCTTGCGCCTAGGTGAGAATGTTTAAAATGACCGTTTAATCGTTGACCTGTGATGTAGAAAAGCCTTAGTCTACACCTCGTACGATAAGTAATATATTAAGTCGAGTCATAAGTAACTTTCGATGGAGCTAAGTAGAATCTACTGAAAAACGGAAGTTACTTATGACTTGACTTAATATTATAACACGTGTTCTAGCCGCTGAAATGATTATAATTCACGATTTTAAGCCGCAGCTGTTATTCGTAATACTTTCATATTGATCTGTGCATTCAGCTCTTCATGATGCACCTGATAAGTGCTCGCATCCGAGCTGTAACGTCCTGAGGATCCGAATTATTATTCTACTATCCCATCAACCTGGAGTCTTTAATGTTTCTTAGGACCACAGCATCGATCATTATTCAAAGAACCATAGAAGTCGATTAGGAGTAACGTTTTATCTCTTCCATTTGTTTTATCAGCCGGGAGGAAAGCGCACCTTCGATGATTTCGATCTACGCCCTGTTTGTTTCAATTTCGAAATCGACTGCCGCCACTGTATGATTCAGGGCACAGCTACGCCCGCTTCGATCGCGCCTCTCGCTGACGGGATGAAAAATTCAGGGATGATCGGTGCGGTTCGCGGCCAATCTTTTTTATTTTGTGCTTTTTTTTCCCCCTTTTTCAGCGGAGCCTCGATACCCCGGATCCACAATGCCGCTGTAGCTCGGATATCGCGATATTTCACGGGTGAATAAAAATAAACTTCTAACGCGATCGAGCATCGTACGCCTCGATGCTGCTTCGCGATTCTCTGCGGAATTTGCAGCCGAGCTACGCTCCACGATATCGCGCGTGGCTAAGCAAGGACGATGCGTGCGAATAGGAGAGGTTTGAGCGTAAGGCTTTTTGAACAAAAGGCGATAGTGTCATCGCCTGAATCTCTCGGTGAGAAGCAACAGCGCGTAATCGAGGGACGCCTTGAGAGGGAACAGAGTTCAAGGCGAGTTTCTAATTTCCATACGTGCGATATGTATTTAATTTATCGATGATATTAGCAGCATATAAGAAGGAATATTAAGTGAAGATCGCCTTCTCGGAATTAATGTAATTAAACTTATTCCCCCTCACTCAAGTAATGTGGTACGTAATCGTCGATAATCATACGTGACCTATGACTAATTTGAATGTGAATTATCGCACGTGAGTAATTCGAATTATCTTATTATCTTATTAATTATTATTATTTGAAAAGTTTTATCTGTTTCGCGAACAGGAATCCAGGTCGCAATTTATACTCTAGTTCTATTACAAAGTATATTTAATCGCGGATTTGTTCCATTTACATATACGAAATTAAATTATCAGTAAAAAAAGATACAATGTCGACATAGGATCTCAAAGGGTTAACCCTTTCCAGTCCCAAATAATTACTTTTTACTAAAAAGAAATTATATTTTCAAGAAAAACAATTCAGTAAAATCAGGTTACACGGATGATGCCAAATGGCATCATTGCCCTCGATAGTATTAAGGGTGCGCGCGGTTAAAAAAAATTTAGAGACAGATACGGCGCGAAATTCTCCGTCTCACGATAAATGTCCCTTCGAGCGCGCGTATCTGCCCTCGGTATTAAGCCGGAAATTAAATGTTGCGCGTTCGTGGAAGCCTTCGTTGATCCTCTGGGGGCTAATGAGAACACCAAATGACGTCCTGATTTATGTACACCGACAATACCGTGGATTAGCCCGCCCTTTGTGCAGGTTCGCGGCTTTTCGACGGGTATCGGTAATACTGGTGACGTTTTAATGAAATTAGTACTCGCACGGCCAGTACTCGGCTTCTCCCGACTGCAATATCGGAGGGCGCCGAATTTATCGTCGGGGAAATTATTCGTCCCTTCGATCTGGAATGAAATCGTTCGATCGCACTGCAGCGCTCTGCAAATTTGCGCGGCAAATACGAACTCGAATGGCCGCTCGTGAAGCGAAGCGATTTGACGCGGGGATTATTTAAAGCGCGGCGCGTACTAAAATGTCTCGAGCTTCAGAATTTGGAATTTGGATTGAAATTCTTGAGTATTATACATTTAAGTAATGTATTACATCGTTGCTCTTGCTTTTCGTACATCCTTTTATATGACAAATGTTCGACCACTTGGTCGAAGCAGCTCGATCGATACAGTAGGTATCTTTAGTCGATGGAGCTTAGCATAGGGGAGGGAAAAAACCGACGATGGCTTAATAGCAGCAATTTTGTCGTTGAGTCGCACGAACGAGGGCCAAAGGGAAATTAGAAATAGGCGCGGGCGCGTTTCAGCGCCGAAGATTGGTACTTTTACGAAAATTGCTACCCGCCCAGAGCAGATTCGACTTTTATCCTTACTCGTCGATGCTGAAAATAGCGAGGCCGAGTGCTAAATGCCGCTATCATTTCCTTTTTTTTCCTCCTCCACCCGCCTCTCCCCCCTCCTTCTTTCCAGTTCCCCCGACGCGTTTGAAAAAGTCGTCGAAAAATGCTTTCGACCATACAGAAGCCCCAAATGGAAGTGAAACATCCTGGAATGGGATCGATAAAACTTGAGCGTTTCCAGGCATTGTTGCGTTCTCTTGCTCTTTGATTGTCACTGATCCGCGATGTTTCGAATCCAAGAACCCATTGCTTTAAGGCATTGCTTCCACGAACATTATTGCATGGATGTAACGAGTCTTCAAGAATGTCCGTTGCTTTTCTTCTGACAAATAATTACACCTCACGCTCCACGATTTAACCATCGTACGATTTCATCAACTTCATCGCCACGATCGTCTTTTCCTATCAAATCTTCGCACTCACCGATATTTGATTCATTCGAGCTCTGCACGACAGCCGTATTGCGCGAGATAAATCCTTGAAGCTTGATACATTCGCGCGAAGGAGGCTGTTTGAATTATGCAAGCGTATTACTGTCGCACGCCTAGCCAACATTCTGAATAATTTTCCCTGCATGAAAGAAACGCGCGCGATGACTGGAGGTCGTGCATGGAGAACGCGAAGTTAGATGGAGAATGGAGAATTCGTGCCCTCCAAGAGACTCGAGCGTCATTGCCAAAATTCTGACCCTCGAGATGCGCCCTGCGTGAGAATCGAGAGGAGCCTGGGAAATTGTGTGCTCGAGTGAAATTTGAGAAAAATACTGCCCAATTTGGGGAAATAAAATAGGTGGATAATTCGTTCGAAACTGGGATTTCCTCGGGATTTTTACGACTGGACAGCCTGTAAGTAAGAACCGTGTGATATAATCCCAGTGTGCCGGAGCAAAGGTGACTTGAAGACGAAACGAGTGTCCTTTACGATGCTTTAAATGCAGCCGTGTTATTTCCACGTGGCGGACGGCATTTGGCGTAATAACGCGATAAATAACGGGCAGTAACTTCCGTACACCCGCGGATATTATACGTATTCAAGACCGTTGTCTCATTCCTAAAATATGGCGGCTCGCGGGCCCTGATTGCCTTCGCCTTGAAGACTTATCCGTTATTATGCAAGGGTCAGATTTATTGCGTCCGGTGTAATTCAAGGATTCGAGCGTATATCCGCAGTCCATTTAATCCATTTTCTTCCTGGTATTTCATAACCGATACCTTCGATCGCGTGTTCTTTATCGATGTTCGGTCGGATTGAAGGTGCGTCAAGGTGGAGCCGATGTGTTCTTATTTTATCTCTCGATGTCGGTTATAAAGGCAATTTAGTTTGGGAATTTAATGCCTAATCCTTTCCAGCTGAGTAATTATTTTTTAGTAAGAAAATTAAATTTGGAAGAAAAACAATTGAGAAGTATTTGATTAGTAGAAGTAGATTGGCATTATTTGGCTGTAAAATATTTTGGAAATATTTTGATACGCTAAGATTGTTAATAAATCAATATAGTAATGTACATTTTATGATTTTTTGTCATTGATTAGTAGAAAATTTCGAAAAATACACCGTTATAAAGTCGTGGTATATTTTTAGGAAACCAAGTCCCGGACATTTTCACTGGTTCGATAGTTTTAGTATTAAGGTATACTTAACAAACGAGATATAAATAGAGTTTGAACCGAAAGCTTTCTCGCGAAACCTCAAATCCGCCCTGCACCCGAATTCCAACGACAGCTTCGAAACTCATACACAAAGTTGGGCCAAAGTTCGACGCGTCTCGTGTGACAAATTTCAAGCAACTTCGCTGGCCGAGAAAGGTTAGCAAGAGTTCCGTAATCAAGATCGAACGGCGATTATTGCCACGAGTAAATTAACGAGTTCTCGATGCTGTCACAGAAGAACTGTAATATATAATAAAAATAATAATGCAATAATAATGCATTAAAAAAATCCTTCAGATCAAGATTTAACAACTGTCGATACTCTAGAAACCCGTGGTCTCTTCTAAAAACTTCCTGATCAAATAAAAAAGAAAACTATTAAAATATACTTAAGAATATTTAAAATTATACCTTCCAGGATGTACCTTATAATAGAAAAACTCATTTTCTTAAAACACCTCTTTAATTTAAACAACTAAAAAATCGCAAGAACACAAAATTGTCCGACGCTAATATCAGCGTTCCTCAACAAATCTGATCAATTTAAAAAATAAATCAAAGCCACGGCCCACTTTCAGCCCCGTATCCAATTTCTTAAATAGGTTTGATTCATCAATTGGAACTTTCACAATTCTCTCATATCAATTCAATTCAATTTGATCATTTATAAATTATCTAATCGAGCCACACACCAGTGGTACCAAAATCCAATCATCCCGATCGAACGCTCGATGCAGTCGAGTGAAATTCTAACTCCGTAAGACCAGATGGAGTGTAAAAATAAGCAAATATCTCGCACGTTCCCCGATAAGCCCGATGATGCACGATGATTTCGAGGCAGCGGAAATCGGCGCGGCCGAAAGCGGATTGCGATCATCGGGCGATCCTAGATGGCGACCGGGGGCTCCCGCCTATTTCTGCACGGACACATTATCCAATTTTGCACGGTGCAACGTGGCGCAATTGCGTGGCAGAGGCGGATGGCGTGGGCCGCCGGGACTCGTTCGTTCCACGACGGCTTTTGCATGTGCGAATCCAGCTGGCGCGAGGCGCAACCTGCGCTGGTGGGCGATATTAAATCGGGACTATCGACTCGACGTGGAGCGGCTGCCCCCTTGGAAAGGCCTTGATCGTTTATCGTTTGTTTCATTTCTTCTTCCTCCTCTTCTTCTTCCTCTTCTTCTTTTTAGCGCGCGATTACTTTTCACACTTCATGATTCCCCCATCTGGTTTCGATGGAGTTCAAATTGCAACCCGACAGAACGACATTGCGTGTGAGAAGATCGATCATTTTTGGCATCTGGTGCGCGATTCAAATGATTAAGGTTTATTCAAATTTAAGGATAAATTGGATAGAAAATCGGGAATATAAGCTGATGAATCAAGACGTATTATGAAAAATTATGTGGAAAAAATTGGATATTTGGGTAACTGAACTGGGACTCTTTTTTTTTTTTAACTTTGGTTCAAACCTTTTGGCACTTCGTAAGAATTTATATAGACGTAGAATAAAAGAAAGATTATCGACGCATTAGAATGTACAATGAGACACAAGGCTTTGGATCTAACGGAAGCAATTGTTCAATTTGCACGATTTGATCGCACACCGCTCAGATTTCCGATCGTTACGTTTTCATACATTTTGTGTTTTGCACCGTGATATTGAACGCACTGTTGAGAGGATTAAAGGTATCGGTGTCTATGGAAAAATGGTTTTTTAAAAGAATTATGGAACTGAATATCGGTTACGGAGCTTTGATCGATGCCACGCTTTGTTCCGCCTTGAATCCGCCAAGATCTTCTATGCAGATAATCGAAAACTTTTTAATAGTCCGTTTCGTGTATTTCGTAAAGGAGGAACGGTAAAGCGTGTATATATGTGTGTTTATATTCCAGTTCCTCGGAAGCTTTTATGCGGGGATTTTTAAGTTCACCAAAACTGTAGTATTT
This sequence comes from Ampulex compressa, assembly GCA_038496175.1. Taxonomy (NCBI): domain Eukaryota; kingdom Metazoa; phylum Arthropoda; class Insecta; order Hymenoptera; family Ampulicidae; genus Ampulex; species Ampulex compressa. The sequence continues at coordinate 10,315 of JBCFXI010000651.1, forward strand.
GCGGAGTGGAGCTGGGGGTTTCTGTTATCTTTATACTGCATTTTATGTTTCGCTTAACCCACTTCTAAATCTAGTGAGAATTCTACCCCGTATAATGGCCCGTCCAGGTCTGCTTTTAATCGCCGTTAAACCGGCGGAAATATTACAGTTTAATAGTTCATTTACTTTACTGCTCTCCTTTCCACGTATTTTCATTCAGTGATTGAACATCCGAGCGCATAAAATCCAACGATCTTCTTTTTCCACGCTGCGCTATTCTACCTCTGCTCTTTAAAATTTTACGACCGTACGTGCGGCGTAGATGTTGAATAATTGCTGAGAACGGAGGGAGGACAGGGGATGCTGAGATTGCGATTTTGTCGGAAATTCAGCGCACGATAGACTTATTACAGGTTTGCATAATCTTTATAGCCATATATCCCGACAAACTGATGTACGTAAAGTAATCGAATCTTGCCTCGATTAATAATTCTGTTGAAAAAAAAAAACTGGGATCAAACGATTTTTCAATAGATATTGCCTCATAAAATGTATTTCGTATGAATTTACAGCTGCGATAAGCTTATCCTTTACTCATATCATCACGCGTAAATTTCATGAAAATTAAAATAATTCTGATACTCATCTACAGAAACGTGGCTAAATATAACCACTTTTATTCGTAAATAGGCTTTAATAAATACGCGCGTAGGATAATCGGAGCCTCCCGATCGTCCGTAAATTATTACGGGGGCAGTGCGCGGGGTGAGCGATGAAAATAAATTTTCGCCTTTATCAATTCTTTTCTCATCGCTCACCGATCCGTGCGCCCGTCACTCGTGCCTCCCACGGTTATATCTACAGGTTGCAGGCGTCGCGTCCACCCGTAGCATTTGCCAACTCCCGAAAATCGATGCTCGTAATATCCCATATGTTTGCAACGCGATTATACACCCCGTGCCGGTGTATCTTACACCGGAAATTACGGATTAGCGATATAACATCTGCGCGCGCATCCTGCGAGTATCTCGACAGGCGTCAATTTCCTCGCGTCTTGGCGCGAGAAAAATGGCCGATCTGCGGAAAATACGCGAATTTCTAGGGGGAGGACGGTATCAGAATGATCAGAAACGACGAGACATCGAACGGATAAAGCCGTGGCACCTTGCGAGTCCGTTTTGCGAATTTAAAATCTGTCGCAGGAACCGACCAATAAAAAGGAGACCGGGGTCTCTGAATGGCCGGCAAGGTTAATGCGATTGGATGATTGGCTCGATTAGCAAATTGGCCGTCGACGTGTAGGACATTGGGATAAATGAGGATATGTCTATGCTGGGAACATGGCACTGCGGCAAATTGATGGGAAGGGATCGAACGACGGCTCTGATGCCGCTGACGTATTATGAGATACGATTTTCGATAGTCAGGCTTACGTGCCGGTGTCAAGCTCGTAATTAACGCAACTGCGATTGAATTATCGGGTGCTAACAAGAGCGAAGGATTGTAGGTTAGATTGGCGGTTTTCTAAGAAAAATGGCGGCTTAAATTTTAAATCTGCCGCGCTAATCGTCTTCTCCAAATTACTTAAATTACCCTCCATCTAAGAAATTCACTATTCGATTATATATTATATCCACTCTACACATTGAATATATTTTTCCTTTTTAATTTTTCCTTTTGGAAGGAAAATTATGAATAGCCTGAATGGAAAATTCAATATGGCACAAAAAGTATTAATTTACTTATTAGCAATACATGTACTATTTTTAAATATATCACTGACATCGAGCTCACGTAAATATCCATTTGTGGATAGAGGTATGGATAAGGGACCCAGACGTCGATGCGCTCGACATTCTTTTTTTCGAGCATTCTCCAAGGGCCGAGGGGCAAGAAGCAAGCTCGTTGCCCGTGGCATACACGAATGCGCATCCGGAAGACGAATTGCTCCCCCGAGATGCCGTGGCACGTTTCAGCCGGGCTATAGTGTCTATAAAAAAAGATTCGAGCCGTATATCGACGCGTCATCGTGTACGTGGGCCGTGTTTTCAAGTAGGCGTTCGGCACTCGTGACTCCAGGAGCACGTGGGCCGCCATAAGGCACGTATATTGTGCAACCGGCGCGTGGCGCACGGAGGAATTTCTTTCCTCGTCATCCTCGATTATTTTCACTCTAACCGCCTTTGTAGCGTAGGCCAAGCACCCTGGATTATTTATCTTCCGGAATGAGAGCTCACGCTCGTCGTGGAAAAGCAACGGCTCGACTACTGTGCCCGATCTTTATCAAGCTAAATGCTAGTATGAGTTAGGAAAAAAATTACGCAAAATTATCGATAGCAAAATACGATGAAACCTGATTGTCCCTGTTATCATCCCTTGTGATTATTTATGTATTTTATTAATCCTCCTCTTGGGATTACAATTCTTCACGATATCCTCACCTTCTGATTTCTACTCTTCTCTCTATTATCTTAATACTTGTCTATTAGATTTTATTGTCATTTTTGATGGAATATTTATGCAATCTTTATTATGTCTTTTATCAGCTTTTAGGTCGATAATAACCAGGAATATGAAAGGTCGATTATGCACAATGAACGTGAGCCTTCATTTTGAAGATTCTCGATAAACCTTCTCAATAAAAAATTCTTCCTGTTGTTTATCCCATTGTTCGAAATTACACACGTGGTGAATGGCCGAGACGGCGATCCATCTTAGCCCTCGTGCCTTTCTTTGAAAAACAAAGGTACACCGAAATCTCGTGCCCTACCGCCTCCTCCTCTCGAGTCGTGAATCCAAACATTTTCCGCCTATGCTTCTATTCTGAGCGTGACGTGGACTTGTGTGCTCAGCTCTCCTTGCTCCTCGAGAACGAAATCGGATTACGAGCGGCAAGAAATCCTTCGACTTTGCCCGCGTCCGCGTATGGGTCCACGCTTGGCTTGTAAATCGTAGATTTCTATCTGTACGTTCCGCCTCATCTGCTGGTATTACAGGCGCACGACTCTTTTGAGTTCAAGAGACGCAGTCGAGCAATGAACAGTAGAATATCAAGGGAAATCCAATATTCATCCTGTTTGCACGAACCGTGATTTTAGTCGGGAATTGAAATATTTTCTGAGAGGGTTTCGGGCACGTCGTGAAGCTTGGTACAATTTGATTTTGATTAAGTCCGCGCAAATCTCTAACAGGACATAATTCATGGGTAAATTCGCAAAAGCTCTTTATGTACCATACTTTCGAGTGTATCCAGGTGAATTCTCGCAGGGGCCCCTTAGAAATTCCCAGGACAATGGTGGAAACCGATGGGAAAAATCCTGGTTGAGTTTGCTCGACTCGTAACGTAATACACCCAGCTTTTCACCTTCGTAATTGTATTGTTAAGGTTCCTTTCCCTGGCCGGTTTGTTAATTTCCTTCCTCTCGAGCTTTCGAGTGAAATTATTTTCCACTCGTCAGCCTGTACAGTAATGGAAATATGAACTAAGAATAATTAATAAGAAACGAGAAATAAGTTCTACATCGATGAGAAGCCAGTATACACCAACTTTCCAGGATACGAAGTTAAACATCCATGAGAGAAAAAAATATGTTCCCTGTACAATAAAAAAAAAAAACGGAGGAGAATATTGGCGCACCTTTCGTTTCGACAAAATTCCCCAGCATCGACGTGGAATCTGAGTGATTATATCTAACTTCATGTAAAATGTGCTCGAACGACGGAAATTGGAGCAATCTGAGGCGCTAACTACGCTGCTGATACGAATTACGAGGGCAGAAGTACTCGTAACAGGAACCGGTTGCAGTTTAACGCCGGAATAGGCTATAATTTCCCTTCGGTACCTACCGGAGAAACCGTTCCATCGCAATTTTCCCTTTTTCTCCTATTTCACTCGAGCCATGCCACGACTTTTGCATTCGCTCGGCCCTTCGATGCGCCTCCCTGCTGATATTCGAGAATTACTTGCGCAATGAATATACCGAAGTTACTTTGCTATATTCATTACGCGTGCAATTCTCGAACATCGGCAGGAATCAGCGATGTCTCTTTCGTGCAAGCACTCTATGCTCTTTATTTTTGTATATACCTTGACGAAGACACGATGGCTGATAGGAAGAATATGACGTGAAATACTGCGATTAATCGTACGTATAAGTAAGTCTTTTTTCCAGCAACGAATGAGACATTGCAAGCAAAAATTAAACGATAGCGATACTCGTATATTCGGTATAAGAGCGGAGAGGGTAACATTACGAAGGTAATGAGCGAATGGAAATCGAGCCAGGGCTCTCGAGGATGTCCTTAGTGAAGCATTCAAGCCTTCGATTCCTCGATAAGCAAATGCATTCAGCCAGCTTTGAAAATACAGCCACGGATGGGAGCGTACAGTCGACTCTCGATAATATTTCAAAGGTAAAACAAATGCGAGTACACGCTACATAAACAAGGCCGGCGTGGTAAACGACACAGTTCGAAAATACCGCCGAAAATCGATCGACGCGCTCGATTCGACGCGGTTAGGCGTACAAATATAAAAAACAATATACACACATATATATACATATACACGTATATTCTAAAAGAAAATATATATGCACACGTATATTCGTTTCCTGCCCCTTTTTTTTCCTTTTTTTTTTTATCGACCGACGAGAGCGGAACACGGTGGAAGATATTTGCCTCTGCCGGAGAAAAATAACCAATAACCGGCCTGGGGCCAATAACCGTTGAACGTTGCCCCATCCGCCGTATATTAAACGTTCTGGCCTTGCGCTGTGCAAAAAAAAAAGAAGGGAAAGAAGAAAGAGGAAGAAAGACGGATGGAAAGAGCGAGAGAAAGTTAGCGCACGCATACGCTCGAGCCGATGGGGCTTTTCTTCTTCCTCTCTTGAAAACAGCCTCGCCCACGCGACCAGGAACGGGTCACACCCATTTAATTTCGCGGTCTCCCTCCTTTCATCCTCCCCCCTTCGGCTTCTCGCCGTGCGTAATCACCTCCGCCTCCCGCCGCCCGCCTCTTCGCCTTATCATCCGCCCCTGCGTCGCCCTCATTACCTTGCCGCTTATCCTCCGAATTCGTCGCGGCTTGCTCGATCGAGAATCGAGCTGCAGAAACGAGGAGCAGTGACTTTATTTGGCGGCCAATGCCTCTGGTAGGAGGGGAGAACCGGAAGTTGGGAGGGGGAGGACCCGTTCGCATCCTTCTGGGTGGATCGAACTTGAAAGTGGAGTGGAGTGGAAACTGGAGGATCGAGGAACGAAGCTCCTGGGAATAATTAAGGGTGGAATAAAGGAGGGTGACGTATATGAATTAAAGATACCACTGAGGTTTATTGGAGGAATGGTTATTACTAATTGATATCCTATTAATTCGCTTGACATACGCGAATGGGTGAAATGAAGGAGGATGCGTGTATGAATTAAGGACATCGCGAGGTCTATGAGAGTATTAGTAATTGATAGCGTTATCCTTTAATTCCTGGTGCAGAGGAGGAGCGAGTGGAAGAACAGAAGAGCGTACAATAAGACGCGTATATGTTGATAGGGAAGCTCCTTGATTATAGCGAACACTCGTGCCCTGGGCGTAAATCGATAACTACCTGTGAGAGGGGGGATATCGAAGAAATATAACCCGTGCTTCGGGATACATGTATAAATGAAAAGAACCATGTATAATATAACAGATGGAAAGAAACGAATAATCCAATAACATAATACGAATGATTCCTGTGTCTCGCTGAGAAAAAGAAGAAGAAAAAAAAGGGGTAAACTGTCTTATGTATATAACCGTGAAATTCCATCAAAGATGTGGATGGAGCTTTCGGTTAGGGCATCGAGATTTCATTCGCTGGGCGAATGCCAGGTTGGAAAGTTAAACGAACTGTCACGATCCTCGGGGAATACGTTCGAGAAGGAGCTTCAGGGCCTCGAGGGAATATTTCCTGCTCCTTAAGACGGATAAGTAGATAGGAGAGTCATACTTCGACGGTGGGGAATGCAAAATGGGGATCGGGGCTGGTTGGTCGCGCGAGGGGGGGGGGGGGGCCTGAAAGGGTGAAGAGGACAGAGAGGCAATCGACTGGATGGGAGGACGTATTAAAGCTCGGAAAATGTCGGATTCCTTGGCAGCGGGAAACGACGTTAGCGATGGGCCGATGCCAACATGCGTCGCCTTTACTTTGAGACGCGAAGGAGGCGCTCCTGCTTCTTCATTACCGAGGCCAGAGTCTGGCGCGACGCGCGGGGCATCCTTCCCTCGAAGTTTCTCCTATCAAATTGTTAATTCTTCGACGTGCACCTCCTTCACTTATCTATCCTGGGAGGATGGAACGGAAATCGTGTATTAATTTATTCGCGCATCCTTAATATTCGCAGTTCGTCTTCTTTAAGAGTAAAGCTACCAGTAATTTTCTGGACATGTTTATGTACTCCGCGTAAATCCTTAAAGAAAGAGGGATTTTAAGAAGAACGTCGATCGGTCTATAGAATGATTCACGGTTTGCTGTAGAATTATGGATAATCTCAAAAATCGAGGATTTTCGTTTTCCTTTCCTCGATAAAGGTGGGATAAACGCCTGTAAATCGTTTCTGCTTTAAATCTAGATGAGCCTTCTAGAAGCTGGAAATTCGAGTAATTGGGTAATATATGAAGCCAGTATCGAACATTTTCACGTGATCCACGAACCGCCTTTTCATACGTAATACTATACACGCTAAATGTATTCGTGATTAATACTAAACCTGCTAGCCACTTTTTGGGTGTATTTATGTGTACCGTGTATATCCTTAACTCTCTCTAACCCAAATTATTAATTTTTAGTACAAAAAAAAATTTTTTGTATCCCCTCCTACGAAGTACAGCGATTTTGCTAGTAAAGGACTGACCGCTTCAATTGGTTTAGTATTAATAAGCCTTCATGTTTCTGCATTGTACATTGAAACGAAGTATAGTCTGAATTGATTTATTTATTTATATGTAATAGATCATTAATACACTGCGTTTCTTCGAGAAGCTACATCGTTATTCGATATTTGATATATGCAAGCAGAGACGTACGTCGATTCGTTGAGCGGAATAAAATTAAAGCGGCCACTGGCAGCGGATACTCGTGTATCTCGTCTTCTAAATTTCCCGAGGCGTGTCTGGCGATCTCGAGTCGAATTTGTCGGGGCGATTTTTCTCTTTGGGAGGGAAGTACGAAGATTTATTATCATCGATACTTAACTCGTTATCTACGGACAAATCGATCTGGTTCTCTTACCTGCGGACGATTGCACTTTGGCGAAAGTGCAGCGGCGCGTGCTATTCCCTGGCCCCTCGCCAAGAGCCCGCGACAACGCTCCAGATAAATTTACCAGTATGCCAATTCGTGGCGCACTTCGAATCTCAAGATTTTGTATACTTCGAAAACATGAAAAGGAGGAAGGAAAGGGGGAAAAAAAAGAAGAAGAAGAAGAAGAAGGAGTGTTCGATGAAGGAACGTCTGGCCACGCGAAGAGCTTTGTGGAACACGCCTGTCCCACGTACACGCGTCCCGCTCCTCCATTATACATTCACGTACTTACGACGGGCATTTACCATGAAAAATTCATGCAATGCATTCTTGGACAGATACGACATACGATGCGCGTCTATTTCTCCTATCGCGCTTTAAAGCTCCCCTTGGCTTTTTCACCTTGTGAGATACAATTAGGACCAGCTTCAGTTTTCTGCGATTATGAAGGAGCCAAAAGTAACAGTTGTAGGACAGAGAATTATCTATAAACGCGTCCCTTGTAAGTCCAGTAGTAGGCCTGAATTTTTTCCACGATCTCGTACCAATTTTAAATAAGAACAAATTATATCACTGACCAAGTGGTGTAAATAGATTATTTATGTCATAGTCTATTTCGTCTATTATTTATATCATAGTTTATTTATTATCATTAAGGGAATTATTTGTTTGTAAAGTGAATGTAAAGAGCGCTGCTTAAAAGCTAGATTTCCAAGAACATCCGGAGTTTTATTAACTGTATCTCTTTTGAATTTTCAGAGACAGTGACGAGGTGACAAGCTCGCAGGAGATACACGTAGGAAACAATCCATCGAAGATGGCTAAGAGCGCTGAAAGGTTGCCCGGAACTTCCACCAGACTTAGGACTCGAGACGACGGCTGCTGCTCCGTCAATTTCTTGAAATACGTTCTTCACATCTACAACGTCGTTCTGTTCGTGAGTACAATGAGGATTCGATTAATCGAGGACAGAGTTTTGGACAAGATGTAATGAAGCACAGGCGAAACGATTACTATGATATTTGTAATGCCTATTCGGTGGCTTTTTGTTACTTATTTATTTTATTATTTAAAAATTATTACTTTTATTTTGTTTATTTTTTAATTATTATCATTATTTCGTTACGTATTATTTATTTTATTATTTCAAAATTTTACAATAGCTTTTTAGTGAAAATCAAAACCTTTGGAAATGAATTTTTGTGAGGTTCTCAGGTACAATGCTTTTTAGATTACTGTATATTCTTTCATTTTTTTCTTCTACTACGCTATTTAATTACGATGAAACGATCCTACAAATAAAAAGCCTCCGCAGTTTTGGACTGTGTCTATCAGACAGAAATCAATTTTAATTCCCCCATACAATGCGAACCTGTACCTGAGTATTTCTTAATTTTTCCATTTTCGCCTGCTTATCGGCATTGTGAAGAGGCCGCCCAGCATTTCCGTCCGCACGACGATACGTCCCATAAAATGCTAATAAAGCCCTCGTCGTAAAGTGCAGACACCTTGCAACTTGGCCAGAGCGTTATAAACCGCGAGGAGCAGGGTAAAGGGTGCAAAAAGGAGAGGAAAAAGATCGATCGGCAGGTGTCCTCGTAATTTAATGCATAAATGTCGGCGCCTCGTTCAGAAATGCGCCGCGGAAACGGTTTTAATATTAATAACCGCCTGGAACCTGAGTTAACACATTAGTCCGCCGGTCAACGAACGTTCCATGCGTTTAATTCCGTTATTTATTCCGAGACTCGCAGAATATCCCGCATTTTCTTCCTCGATGCTCATTTACGAGCAACGATTTTCATATTCGGTTATCCTCCACGGAACACTCCGCGTTGTGATGTACGCTTATTAGTCTCGAAACCCAGGAATACTTTTCCACCGATCGATTATGCGTTTGCTCGAGAAATGCAGTTTAATTGGAAGGAAAAAAAGTCGAGCTCGAATGGAGGTCCACGGTAAGAATGGAAGTTTGCGGAATAATATTTGGCAATATTTGGCAACACTTTCGTTGTACGACCGAGGAGAACGCGGTGAGAAGTGGACGCGCGTAGAAGCAGACGATAAAATGGTAATTGCGGTCCGTGTACGAAACACCGGAGGCTGCTTTTTCACGATCCTTATACTCCCTGCCATCCGCGTTCCGCAGGCCGAATCTTGGTCGTGAAACGGCCGAAACTTTTAATGAAGATCGTTATCTCATAATTAAAACTATCTCGGTGGGTTTCCACCGGCGGTTTGAGGAGAGGAAAACGTTTTCCACGCGAGGAAAGCTCGAAGGTGGCTCAGGAGCTTCTCGCGTGCTCGCGAAAAATCGTCGAAATCCAGCAGCAAACATGGAAAGGAGATTATCGCGTATCGCGTTCCTTGATTTTATAAAACCTGTTTTCTTTCGAAAATCAAATCAATGTCAATGTCGATGAAAATATCGCGACACGAATTGGATCGAGTGACGTCATTTTTAATTCAGCATATGGATTTGTCTCCGGAAACGAAAATCACTGGGGACTCGATGGTAAAAAAGGCCATAATCCAAATGTATTTCCAGTCGCGAGTATATTATCGCGATTCCACAGGTGTTCTCTTGAGAGCTATGCCCGCAGAATAGATTTGTTAGAATGGATGATTTTCGTTAATCCAGCTGCACCACGAATGCCCAGGCCTCGCCACGCGTAAAAGGCAGAGGTGGACGCTTGTTTTGGCGGAGACAATTATTCCGCTTTGCGTGGCGGATAATCGAGTTCTCGTAGGGACATTTTCATCGCAACGGACTCGGGTTTAACACTGGAACTACCGAACCAGTGAGAATGACTCGGTTGTTTCTTGAAAAAAAATCGTAGCGCTTTATGACAATGCATGAAATTTTCCATGATTTTCCTGCAATATTATTCATATTTTTATCTTCCTTTTTTTTAAGAATGTTTGTGGTGTAATAAATATGTCCCGTAAAGGACCAGTAGTTTCATTGTTAACCATTTCACTATATCAAACTTCGAGACGCACCATCCGTATAATCTGCTTCTACTGATCAAGTACCTTTAAATTCTTTTTCCTCGAGATTTAATTTTCTTACTAAAAAACATTAATTTGAGCTAAAAAGCGTTAATCGTGTATTTCTAACTATGTACATTCAAATAATAAATTCCACATTTAATCTTTAGTATACACGTTAAAAAGTTCCACATTAACATCGAGCTTCTTTCACGATACACCTCGCGTCCGTGAAACGAAGCCAGGTAAGCGCCTATAGGCGCCACGAACTTAACCCAAGTACCATCAACTTTTAACCGCCTTTGCACGCTCCCAGTATCACACAATTGCAGTATCACGCGAGTTTTCCAAGCGCCAAACTCCAAGCAAAGCAACCACGAGCACCGTGGATCCTCTTCGATACGCAAAAGTCGCCAAGTCGAGTTCACGTCGGGGCATAAGTCGAATGGCCGCCGTTAAGCGTCCGGCCGTAATAAGGCTCGATAATGCCGGGATAATGCGACAATAACCTGCCGCGGACAATGCGTCTGCAACAATGCTGGTCGCTTAACACGCTCGTTTACGCCCATTGATTGCATTCAGGGGCCACAGCTACACCGGAGGTCCGAAGTCGGTGGATTCGCTGTTGGCGGGGGCAATCCAAGGCTCGGGAGTTATCCGAGCCCCGAGTACGTAATTATGGAAGCTCCGTGGCTCAGAATGCCCGGAAGAAACGTTGCCTGGCAGCCGCGATACCTCGCGGCGTTTTCCACGGAGCGCGGAGCGGCCGAGCCGTGAAATAACTTATCGTTGGAAAGCGGCTGAAGTTTTGGCTTGGCAATCGCGGCAGATCGGGGCCCCCGTTTTGGAATTTGACCCGGAGATAATACGTTCGGGGCCTTCGAGAGGAACCGCGGGTCGATGACCTTAGGGCGGCGAATGTGGATATAACGCGTTTCGCATCGGAGATAGGAACTTTGCTGATTAATCGAGGAGGATTAATAATCGCTTCTGAGACTTTTGCCCCGCAATTCAGGGATTATCTATTGTGTCCTTGAGTAGCTAAGGCTACTCATCATTATTTTGTATGTATTTGGATGTACTGAATGTATCTTAAAGGACTGGTGGTATTAGCGTTGAGCTCTTTTAATGGCAACGACAATTGTGAAGAAGTGATTAAGGATACGTGAACCTATATCTCTAAGCTAAATGTCTCTTCTAATTGCATATACATAAATACACACGTATACATATACATATATGTATACATATATATCCCTATGTGCTTCAAATAAATCCGCATACCATCTTTAAAGAAGCAAAACGAGCCACGAACTGCAAATATCGAGCTTTGTAAAACTTTTCCACATATTCCGTGGAGTCGTACGACCATCGCATGGCCGTAAAGCAAAGCTTGGAGGATTCGAAATTCCCAGAAAGAAGCACGCGCGTGGGGCCAGCAAGACGCGGATCGTCTATGACACGATATTGTCCATCTTCGATTTATTGCACGGTACACAGAAGGCGGACGGCTTCCTTTCCCCGCGCTCTCGATTAATTAATCGACCAAGCCGATGATTTAATTAGTCGGGAGCGCCTGGAAGCTGATCGAACGTAAGGAAGATAAGGAGCCTAATGAGAGCTCCGCGCTTAAGGGGGCGAATGCTCGGGATCAAGCGCTCGTGACCCGTGCGCGCGCGTTATTATACTTTAAATACAGACGCGGATCCTGGCGTATTTGCGCGGAGATAACTTATCGACTCGCCAACGTCACGGGCGCTACGCTCTCTCGCTCGATGAGGAATCGATTTTTTTCACATCACGTTCCCCGAATGCCCGCGGCTTCGAGCGCAGCGACAAAGAGCCCTCTGTTATATATATATATATATATATATACCAGGGTTTCATAACCGTGCTGTGCAGGGGCACACTGGTGTGCCGCGAGGTGATCCTGGCTGCGACACGATGACTTTCTCGAGGATTAAAAAAAAAGAATAAGAATACGATTCTTCCGACACGGCTTCTAATTAAAAATGACGAACGATCCGTGCTTAACCCTCTCCAGCTCAATGATTGCTTTTCTTCGGAATTGAATTTCTTTACTGGAAAATAGTAATGTGGCCTGGAGAGGCTTAAAGAGTCTGGACGATGAACTTTGGGTGGCGCTTTATAAAATAGAAGCGAATATAAAACGTACATTTTCATCGAAACGAACTGAAGCATCTCGTTATTATGTTTAAATCAATTTTGATTAAATAGACGGAAATAAATACCAAACAAGGAATATTTAGAATTTTCTACCGTATTTTTTTAATTTAACAGCCTTTTTTCGTTTTCTTTTTAATTGTAGAACTATTTTATCGCGTTTTTTATCTCATAAAAACCTATGCGTATTATTAATATCTATATATTTGCAAGTCTTTGCTTGTAATGTGCCGCGGAATTATCGAAAAAACGTTCTTGTGCCGTGGCAGATAAAAGATTGCGAAGCACTGATATATGGCATACTTAAGAGCACGTCGATGGCGATATTTGTATTAAGCTCCAACGAGCGCAGCCCTCGTAATCGAAAGAATCGCGCTGTTCATCTCGTATGTCGCTACAGATTTTATTCCCGTTTGTGCGCGGCACAATCTACATGTCACGTCGTAGCTCCCGCCCCAAAGCAAATCCCTGGCATGCGATTTAATTGATCCATTTACATTTTGCGACGTACACTCCCGTGGCTACGCGGCCTGGTAATTATTATAATAACAGTGATAATGGCCGAGCGATCAGAATTCTACATTTTGTCCCGATGCCGAACGAAAGAGACAGGGCGGTTTCTTCGTGGCAAATAAAAGGGAAGGCCATTAATGGCCGGATGCCGATCGAATTGAAAAAAGAAACGCACGATTTCTGCCGATTACAACGCAATAAGAATTCAATGATCCATGATGATAAAACGGGGAATGACATAAGGACTTCGTAATTCTTTCTTATCTTCTATTACGCTTCGTTCCCCCAGATGAGATCTTCTCGAATATATTTTGTCATATGTTAGAGTGTCACACGTGTTTCTTCCGTTTCATAATAATTTAATAGATGCATTTTTTGTTTTACATTGTCTCACTGAATTATATATACAGCTGGAGAACGAGCTAGGATAATAATAATAAGTGTTTGTATAAACATCTCCATAAAAATTCCTAGAAATCGTCTATTTTTAAGGCTTCTATGTGTATTGCCACCCTTAACCGGCTGGAATTCGATTCCAAACTTTCCACGCGAGATATCGGAGCGCGCTCAGGGAGGCTTAATTACAACGGTTAGCCGCACCGCCGGACGAGCTACTAATTACTGATTAATAATAGCCCCGACGCGCGGCCCGGCTATGTGTTTTCTCCACGACGATTTTCGTTCGGCCCTGGGATTTATGCCCCCGTCGTTTGGCCGGTGTTAACCGACGCGAGCCTAGGAACACCCGTTGGGAATTATTTTGCAATTTTTTCGCGCCGCCTAATTGTAATTACGCCGGAGTGGCTCTTAGCGCCCTCGCGATTACATCTGCCCGCGGCCCTGTGGCGTCATAATTTTAAGCGCTAAACGACGTGAGAATAAGGATCCCGCGGGACAAATTGGCCCGAGATTGGAAATCTGGAACGATGATCGGGCTAACGATGAAACGTCGTTGCATCTTATATTCCTTATTTTTCGATACTCGATCGTACGATGCTTCGAGTTCGATAATGAAGTGCCTGGCGACGAAACTTCGACTATAATTACCGATCACGATTCTGACTTATATAGACTATCGATGAAATATATATAAAGAAGAAGGAAGGAGAAAAATAAATCATTAGATTCTAATCGTTCGGATGTCGCAAAAAAAATTATGGAAATTATATCGCGTATATTTTCAGATTTTTTTACAGTACAGAAACGATATTTTGAGAGTTTTGATAGTTTCAGTATCGAAGACTCTTTGTTCCATAGTATAATATTATTTCACGATAATTTCTGTATGCACAACAATAATTTAACACAATCGCGGTTTAATTCACGATAACTGTAATTTCACGATTCTACATTATGAACATCGCGTTTGCTTGTGATGTTACGTAGAGAGGAAATTAACGTGCGTGTCTGTGATTATGTATTTCGCGTTTAGGTTGAGCGAAGAATGTTCTCGGGGTTTGAACAGTTGTTTCCAGGACTAATGGCCGTTAACCATGAATCTGCGGTTATTCCCACAGTAGCGGGAGTGGAGTCGCGCAATAAAGTAAGATTATCTCGCTCACCCGCCTAATCGTATTATCGAAGTAATTATAGATATAATTTCCGTGTTCCTGACGGCCTTTTGGGAACAACGCCCTGAAACTCTCTTTGGCCGCATAAAGTTTCGCGGAAAATTGTGTTGTTGAAAATTTTGATATTGGAAATTCGTGAAAGGTACAGTTAAAAATCGCGTATCGTGAGTAGTTCTCCTAAGATCTCACGAAGTGGAGCGATTTAACAAGTCCAGCAGGCAGATTGGAAATTGGCGTCGTGTCCCATGGCACGGGTGATAACTTCACAAGCGCGTCTGTAATTTTCTCGAGCAATTGTGTCGATAGAATGCCAAGGAGACATCCAGCTTATGCTTCGCGGTTCGCCAGGTTGCCTTAACTTTTAATTGAAAACATTGTCTCAAACTATTTTACTATTCATATCAGTCTTCTTTTTGGGATTACTTCGATAACCTCTTTTATACTTAATGATAAAGGATATTTATGAAATGTTTACATAAATCCTCGAGGCTCCTAATAAATCGAACATAATTACTTCCGTTCGATATCAATGAAGCTAGCCGCGCTTTTGGTTTATCCTCGATTCTCACTATACCTTCTTGACATTAACCATCATTAATCACTCAGAATGATTTTCTGCCAGTCGTTTCTCAGAAGAATCGCACAGCTCTACGAACATGTATTAATAACTATTAATTTAATTAACACATATCAATATCGATATATAAATCATTCGACATATCAAACGAATTTTCCTCTCTATCCTCTTCCTCTCAAAAGATATATTCGGTGTCCTGAGTACATCCGCAAAATTCGCAGGTAGCTCTAGCGTTAAGCGCGAACAACGCGTCGAGCAAACACACCTTCGCGCATGCAGAAGTACCTAATTGGTTTATGGGCCATCCTATACGAACCGGTTCCTCCAGCGAGTGATACGAAAACCTTCAGAAACACGCTCGTATAAACGTCCATTCGGCGTGGCCGCAGTTCGACACGGAAGATCGAGGAAAGTACCGCTGCTCGGGGAGTTTACGCCAATGCGTTAGTAATCCTGCAGGGTCTTGGAGTGTCGCAAGAAGGGGGCGACGATATGTACTCTCGCGTCGATTGTGATTCAAGCGTCGGGCCTCGATAATGGTGACTCGAAGTGACATGCCGCGGGGCACCTAGTGCATTCTCGAGGGTACTCGCATTTCCATGCTGCCCGCTCTACAGGAGAGTGAAACGCACGTACACACGCGGCCAAAAGTCTTAGGACGCTTGTCCGCTCGGTTGCTCGGGCTAAATTACTTCGACCATGCTCCGTGCTCGCAGCTGTGGACGGAGAATCAATATTGGCTGGTGGTATAGAGAGGATGTATACTTTTAACACTCGGTCAGACGAGTCAGTCTTTCTGTAAAAAATCCCATCGCTTTATCACGATGCGTTTTCTGAGATTCTGCATCATTTTTATGGAATATATAGATGATTATATTGATTTACTTCAATATCCTTCTACCTCTTTCTTTTTTTTCTTTTCTAAGATATACGTGGTGTTCGAAATATGTCCAAAAAGTGGCCTGTAGTTCTAGTGTTAAAAGTGTTTTGTAATCTTTCAGTCCATCTACAACTCAATTATTTCTTTAAATATAGGACAATTATTATTCTATAAAATAACTAATCAAATCGTAGAGTGCAAAAATGTATACACTTTAACAGATTCATTAATATCGTTCATAAAGTATCTAGCTACTTAACCAAATAACGCGCTCTACGTTTAACACGAAGATAAGATATAACATACGATATATATAAAACCAATTTCACGAAGCGCCTAAAAAACACCGATATTGCTCGAGACTTGAACGATTCCAAGCGCCCTCTTGGCCCTTTCTGCGATCGATGTCCGTCTTCCTTGGAACCACTTCGTGGGCTCTGATCAGGTGTTTTTAGCGGGGGTGTACGCGCATAGCTGGCAAGAAGCGCCTGTCGATCGCGAAACACCGATGGCAAAGCGATGAGAGGCTCGGTCGAATGAAAGAGCCCGTCCGGCTGAAATCCCTTTCGCGCCGCGGAGGAATCGTGGTTCGAATTATCCTGGCCTGTTGCGTCGCGTTTAATTATCGCCCCAGCAGCATGCGAACCGTAGGATGAAGTCGTCGTTGCACCTCACGGTATGAATGTACAGCTCTGGGATTCGATATTCCAGGCATGCACGGCCGGTGAACTCTCTGGGATACGCGCGAAACTATGGCGGCGTGGTGAAAAGGTGGCTCAGATTGTCGCTGTGAAACTCTGGTGGACATATTTATACCGCTTTTTGGATTGGATTATAGTTCGAAGGCGCGCGGGGATAAAACTGTTGTCGTTCTATACGAAACTCTCGCTTTGATTTTAAGTTATTATCGTGGAGTTTATTGTATATAGCGTATGGGATATGCTAGAGGAATGATCGGTCAGTTCGTTGGTTAAAAGAGACAATTGTTAGCAGTACAATAATATTTTCTGTTTCTTTCAGAGCCACGTTGATAGGAAATCTGTCTGATACTTTATTGAACTGATAATAATCGATCTTTTGACTTTAAACGCTTAATAAAAGAAAACTAGATACCTATCACGATTAATAATAACCTTGTTTATTGACAAACACTACTTTATTATTAAAAAACTACATGGCAAACGTGATAGAGCCGCATTCGAGTGGCCAAGTCGTATTCCAATATCCGTGTAAAAGCTGTTCGAGTAAAAGACGTGGCAGGAAGAACGAAGAAAAATGGATGGTCGGGGAAGAATCAATATATTCATCACAGCCCTGATGTATTATATACAAATGTAGTCCTGCTTATCGTCACCATTATTTCATTAGATCCTTGCTGTTAATTATCCACTTTCCACGTAAATCTCGTAAATCGTTGGCTCTCCACCAGCGCTTCTGGATTCCATCCAACCGCCGATGCCACCTATGAGCCAGGCCATTGACTCGCTTTGCAAATTTAATACGCGGCGCATCAAACGCCGTATGAGAAAGCCTGCGAGGGAAAGTAAGCGCGCGATAACCCTTCCGTTTACAAAGAACGACCGAAGGGCCTCGAAGGTAGACGAGCTCGAAGGGACGAAAACGCTCTTGGGCCTCTGCAAATTGATCCCAGGTTGCGAGGCGTATCGCGAATTTCCATAAACTCCGATCGTCAAAGGCGCGCAACTTGATGGACGCGTGACGCGAGCAGGGAACAAGGAGGAGTGTACGCGTAATTATTCTAATTTGGCCCCGAGACAGGGCGACCCTTCTCGACCTTGTTGGATCTACGTGCCTACTCGGGATTGGATTCAGGCGTGTCCCAGAAGCGGACTTTGAGACCGGCCTCACAATCGTGAAATAATAATCTCCCCCTGACGAGAAATGACGTTGCGCGGATAAATCTTATTAAAGCGCTTCCAGGGGCGGAAATTAAGCCGATCCTGGAATCCCCTTTGGCGCAAGTTAAAACTTATAACCCGACGGACTTGTAGATCTTCCTCGTAGTCATGAAAGGCGATTCTATGCTAATTTTCAGAAATTTCGCGGCTGGCGGATTTCCCCGGGTATAACTTCTGCGCCTTGGTGCGCGGGCGAAATTGATTGCGCGATGATGTTGGCGATGGTATCTGGAAGAGGAAAAGTGATGCGTTCTACGAGTAAACGGTCAGCTTGGTGAAACTTTCGAAACTTAATGGACGATGTGGATCCCACGTTTTTTCGTTGTTTGCTTAACAGTATACTTCTGCGCTGAGTCACGGCTTTTGAGCATCGTGCGGCTTAGGTTGAGGAATTTGTTCGAAGTATTTAGAAGTACGCCTGCTGGGGCAGGGATGGGGATTTGGAGGAATGAAGGACCAGGTTTGTGGCCATTGTCTTGGCGTATTTGTGTTAAGAATCAGGAATACGTGCATCTTTTTTCCTGAATCTATGTGAAACGATTTTTGTTTTTGTTACTTTGTATATCCATGGCTAATACGAGGATCGATTGTAATAGGAAAGTAAAATTATACATCGTGTCGAATTGATTGCCTAATTAATAATATAGATATTACGTCGCAAGATGTAAACGCGATAAATCATATTAAAATCTCAGTTTCGCTGGTGGAGATGAAAAATATAGAGGCCACGAAGGTATTTCGGAGCCAAACTTTTCTCGTGGAAATTTTACCTTCTTTTTTTAGTAAACATCCAATTTTTCATTGGTATAAATATTTGAGAGATACAGCCAAGTTCTGGTACGGGCTCTCTCCAGAGATTTCACCGAGCAACCCCATTATACAGTGAATTCTACGACCTTTCCTCGAGCACTTCTCTCCTTGAGAAGCTCAATAATTTCCTACCCTATAGCCTCTAAATTTCGGTACGAAACGATGTCATATTGTAAATCGAAAGCTTCTTTGCCAGATTTCAACCGACCAGAGGTATTTATCCAAGTAACACTTTGTTTCCCCCGACTTCTTCGCGATAATAAACGAAAGCTCTCGCTACTTTGCTGGTGTTTATTTTATATCGAACCAGTCTATTTAAAAATACCTGGTTCGAAGATACGTGATAACATGTTCCGTTTAAAAAAGATCTTTGATTACGTCGGCGTGTTCGATCGAAGACATTTTACCGCAATTTGAGGAACCAAAGTAAAAGGAGCAGAGCCAAGTTCGCGGTTATCGATTGCGCGCAAATATGCATCGGTAATCACGATATTGGTCCGAGTAAAAAGTCCAAAAAAAGAAGCAGGACTGCGATACCTCTAAAAAGGGAAATTAATTTATCTCTTACTCCACTTTCCCATCCAATTACCAGAAAAACCCACCGCCTTCCAGGCATATCTAGGACAACACGCGCACGAAAAGAAAAATTAAAAAACCAGGACAAAGAACAAGTATTAAAAAAACAACACAAAAATCTATAAAACAAAATCACGAGAGAAAACTCATAAAAAGCGTCGTCGCAAAAGTGCGCAATTTTTCTAAGAAAAAATTATCAACCCCTTCAACGACTTCAGGTAGTCGCAGTGTTAAATTCAGCGAAGTTAACGACAAAGCAAAGTTACTCTCCCAGAGTGAGAAATATTACTACATCACTCTCATAACCAGCGCCGCATATAGTGAAGTAACCGCTGTTGCACGCGTTACACCCAGGAGAACGTGGCCGAAGGTTCGAGATCGACCCACGCGCGTGGGACGCGGGCCACGCTGATTTGTCCTGACGTTGTAAATAAGGGACCGGCTATCTTCCAGGGGAGATCTTCTCGGGCCTTATGCTAATGGCTGCCCACCTTTAGCCACGAACGAGCGTACCGAGACCGCCCTTTCTCGCTTAAGACGCGGCCCCGATTAATGCCGCTGTTACGCCGAGATCTATCGGGCACTGAGCGCACGAGCGTGAGTTTTAATCGCGGGGCTACCGGTTTACGATCGATCGGTGCCCACGTCTCTCCTAGTGATAATGTCATTGATGGGAACGGAAGTTCCGGTCCAGTTATCCCACTGTCTTATTTTTTCTACTCTTTCCTTTTAAGATATTTTTAATTGCTTTCTTAAATATTTTTTACTCTCATTATTGAAGTTACGCATAGTCTTCTTCGTATACGATGTCGTTCTGTAGACTGAAATTCAGACTTCTTAAAAATCGTGGAGCTGATGGTTTAGGATCGATCGGTGCTCGCGCCCCTTCTAGTGATAAAGTCATTGATGGAAACGGAAGTTCTGGTTCAGTTATCCCAATATCTAATTTTTTCTATTCCGTTTTTCAAGAGATATTCAATTTCTGTTTAATTTATAAACATTTTTAACTTTAATTATTGAAGTTACGCATAGTCTTCTTTGCATAGGATGTCGTTCTGTCGTCTGAAATTCAGACTTCTAAAAAATCGTGGAGCTACTGATTTAGGATCTTTGTATATTAGGCGAGCAAGAAAGTTCGTGGCCAAACGATCATAGCGGTCCACGCAAGGAGTTTAATCGCTGACTCAAGGAAGGCCTTGCGATGCGAAAGTCCAATAACTCCCCCAGCACCGAGCGCACATCTCGAGAGTTCGCCTCTGTAACAATACAACCAAGATCCAGATCCAGCTCTCCTTCGACGTGACGGTTGAACAATTTCTCGGGTTACTAGCTGCCCGTCTCACGTGCCATTCAAATACGCGACAAAGTAAATGGCTCTTCATCCATGGTCAGGATCGTCGCAGAATCACAGGAGCAGTGGCTTTAAGAGCCGCGATAATAACGGCGAGAAACTCGAAAGAAAAGGAGGGGGAGGTTCGAATCGTTCGAGGCTTATCGATGGCCGAATGGCTGCTTATAAGGGAATCGACGTCGTTTGTAATATTACCGCGACACGCCTATAATAAGCGTACGAAGTCGGATCGCGGCCGTCGATTATCATAAGGCTCTCGCAGTAAACGATTCTATTAAATTACCGGACTCGCCCAAGTTCCACGGGGGGAGGGGGGAAATCCTCGCGGACACGCAACGTCGAAAATGTTTATCATTACGCACCGACGGTGGTCTTAAATCGCTCGGCATAAATCATGCGAGCGCTGCGCGTATACAGAGTGTTCCCCGCCGACTGGATATCGGGTTTCAAACGTGTTCTATCTACCGTAAGAATTCGAGCGAGGGGATAAATCAAGAAATCCATGCCGATAGCTTCTTTATTTACTCGATCCGTGGGTCTAACTTTAGACATTGCTGAGATCGCTTAGACTCGCAGGTTATTATTCGAGACGGGCTCGATTCTGGTATATTTGTCCTACGAAAAAGTCACCAATCTCTGATTGGAAGTTTAATTTCGAGTCTCATAGAAGTGAATTTAGCAGAGCAGACCTCTAAAGCGTCAGATTTAGAGAAACGTACTAAACTGACACGGTATAGCATCGAATATTGTAATTGATATAAAATATTAGTGTAATTAACAACAAGGAGATCGAGGGTATTAATTTCGTGCTCTTCATTTTAATTCGTTAAATATACATTTTAACTACTTAAGGTAGTTACTGTCTTTTTCTGCGTCTGTTTTTGTATAATCCACCATACTTTGGAGAAGACATTCCTATATAGATCCTTGCAGGATATTCCTTGACGCTCGCGAGTAATGGAACGTGTTCCCAAAGGCGAACACCCTGTATAGCGTATTATCCTGGGCAGAGTGGAACAGACACGCGGGTGTACAGATGATATCTCGCGGTGGCAGCTGCAGCAGCCGATCGAGGGCTCAAGAAGATTCTCAAACGTCGCCATTCCCATCGCGGAATTGGTAAGAAACCTAAACACGGTTCGACGGAGAGACGCGATTTCGTTCCCAGCCCAATGGCTCTCGTATCCCATTTCGAGGATGAAACGAAGGATAAGCTTTGCGCTTGTTTGTCGCGCGTGTATGTACGAAGAACCGCGCTGCAAAGACGTAAATAACGGATCGCCCCTCCCCCGCGCTGTCCTCCGTTTGATCATCGAGGAATAATATAAATTCTGGGAAATATCGGGGATGACAATCGAAAAGGAAACCTCGGGACTTTGCGATGCGGCGCGCTAAAGGTTCTGGAAGTTTACGCGAGGCACTTGGAGTACCAAGTTTGTTGGCAAGGAGATGTCTTGTACTTACGACTTTCGAGAAAATAATATGGATAAGAGATAATAAGTGGTACAGTCCGAGGTAATGGAGTATAACTCGTCGTTTAAGCATCGGATATTCTCGTATGGCGAAATGCACTTGCGCATTCCGGATCAAAGGCGCATAGTTTGGCAGCCGGCGACATCCTTGTGAATTCTTAGTCGTGCGTGCACATGCGGGTGCATGGGTTTACGTGCGGCGTCTAAAATTAGATTTATCCCCGACATACTTCTAGCAGGTACGCAATTTCGCGTGAAAAGCGCGTGTTATGTAAGCGCGTAAAATAGAAAATACTAACCGCTACGCGCCGCTCTAGTTTTGCCCCAGAGACGGCCAACTGAATTTCTTATTTGCGTCGATCTTCATTCGATTCATACAGAACAGCGGTTCTTAACCTTTTTAATGGTCAGCACCACCTTGAATCTGAAAATAAACTCTTGTACCACCTTCAAAAATGTGTATTTTTTATTTAAGAAAAAACATTTATTGCGTAAAAAAGTCCCGTGTTTATTCACAATATATATTATTATATAACATAGAATATTTAAATTTTAAGGATATGTTTTTTAAATTTTGTCAATTTCTCGCGCACCCTCAAAGCTAATTTTTTTCTGTCAGATTGAAATCCAGGTGTGTTGAACAAATGAGAAACTTGAGTTGTACACAGACCAGCGTTCTTTCATCATAAAACGCATTGGAAGACCCTCTGCTTTCTATCACACCCATGTTCTAATTAGCTAGCCTTAAATTCCTTGCATAACACTCACAAAATTACCCCGGTTCCTCTTTTTTTCTTCTTAAAAAGCACGCTACTCGCATTTCACGAGCTTCCCTTATATTCATGACGAAGAAGCCCATTGTAATAACTTAGATATCACGAGCCATTTTTGGCTCACCCTGCATCGCGTACCCGCTGTTCCGCAAAGCCCAAAAATGGTTGTAACAAACGTGCGACAATGGAGTGAAAACGAAATGCGAAAGGCCGTTGGGCGCAATTAAACGCGTGGAAAGGTGCGATTTCGCGAATTTTCAAAACGAGCTTGGTAACGGAGCTAACCGGATGCCGCCGCGCGCGACGCCACATCCCAAAAAATTTATCCCCTCGTTCCACGATACGCGAGCGACAAAGCTCCCCGCGAAATACCAATTTTGGCCGTAATAAAGGCGAAAGGAATGCGTTACTCGTAGAACATTTTTTTGCACGATTCTAATCCTCTCTTATTTACACCCAGAAGGAGTAATCTCGTGGAAAAATGATACTGCCCATCAATCATTGCCACAACTCCCCTCGTATCATTATACAAAAACGAAGAGCCACGAGTAATATTGAAACAAAAATGTTTCAATATAACACACGATACCTCTAGGCTTGACCACTGCGTCCACCATTATTAAAAAATATTTCAATTTCCCCGCATTTTCTCCCTTTCGATGCTCTCCAAAGTATAAATTCCTTGATTATTCGTGATGATTAAAGAGAAGTCGCTCGACGTTTAGAACTTAAACTTGAACCAAGGCAACCGAGCTAGACGACTCGAGGATCGACTTCGACGTGAAACGGATACGACATCGTTCAGCTCCAGTTATTTGTCGTTATCAGGGATCTCGATGGAGGAAGACACGCGTACAGTCGTCGGCTCATTCCACGCGATGCGATAAAACAAATTGCCGTGAAACTCCGTTAGATCCCCAGGGCCTTATCCGTTCTGTGGGTCCATAACGTCTGTGGGCAGCTGAGCCGCGTCCCATCTCGAGAGAAGGAGGTAAAAAGGTAAAGAGAGGGCGGGAAGGAAAGGGGGGGCGTGCGGGGGCGTTTGTGGGATGCCGACTTCCCTTGGAAGATTCCAGAAAACCTGTCTAAACGAGGTTTTTAGGATTGTCGGCGCGTGAATATATTAGACGGCGAGCAGCGGCTCGATGAAGCTTGGAGACCAAGGAAAAATGACATTGAGGATCGGGGCCGTGACACCGCCTCGTTCGTTCTTAATTCCCAAAGGCCAGACCGTACGCGCAGTGGTAGATTCTCATCTTTTTTATTGCTTTTGGACCTATTTTTGATTTTTATTCAAACCATGCGGAGTGTATCACGGTATTAGTATAATATTTCCTTCTATCCTATGTCCTACGATATTTATAATTGGTAAGGAACAATTTCTTTTTAATTTCTCGTTTTACAAGGAAAATTCTAAATGGTCTGAATGGAGAATTTAGCATGGAATGTATATGCACCAGGCAGCGCGGATTGTATTAAATATCAAGTAGATTTTTGAACAATTAATGATTCCTTGGGGATGGCAATTTAGTTCCATGGAGAATTTAGCATTGTTTAGGTCGTCCATATTTTAATAACTACTTTGGTCAAGAAGAAAGTTCCCGCAAGAACGAATACATCATTAGTTGGCTAGAAGAAACCGTGTTTTTATTATCATTCATGAATCTTCTTAAAGATACTTTTTAAAACTAAAAAATACATGAGTTTAGAAACAAAAAGAATCTCTCTGCTAAACTCCTATTTTTATGAATATATCAAACATCATACTTGTAACTGATCAAAGATCGAGAAAGCCTAACGCATCCACCAACAATTTAACTTCGATCACTCTCGAAACTTCGACAACTCTCTGACGTCATTCCAAGCTTCGCGCGAAACGTCCAAAATACAAACGTTCCCATCATACCTTATATCGCTATACCCCATTACCAGTTGGCCGCTGCTGGGGCGCACAACCAATTTGCATAGCTTTATAAGCCACAAAGTACTAAACGTATCCTTAGTACTGGAATACGAATCGGATGGGCTGGAAATAAGCAGCGGCCGATTTTATCTCGAGACCAGAATGCCGTTTCCAGCTGAATGAAATTACATAGAAGGAGGAACGATCGGACGTCGAGTTTGCATGTTTAGCACTTTAAATTGTATCGAGGAGGCATGAATTGTGTTTCAATGTGCCGGGCTCGTAGTTCGTGTAATTAGATAAACGCCGCGGCGCGCACGTCGTTGTCTCGTAATTTTCTAATGCCCGTAGAGAAGAGCGGCATCTGCGGCCGGGATATGCCCTTAAGGGCCACTTCGCGATCATTTACGGCTTGCTGGACCACCCAGAGTCTGTTTGCCGGAAATTGAGCGATCGCGTGAGCGAATTAGCATAACATTGCCCAAGTAGCAGCGTGCTCTAACCCATCATGGACGTGTATCGGCAAGCGTATTCGATTCAGCGGCTGCTGAATCGACACGATGCCGGCCGCAGCGCAGCGCCTGAGTAATTGCCGCAAGGACAAGTCGCATATTTGGAATTAATTTTTGCCCCTTCCATTAGCGGCACGAGTTGACTCTGCTCTCATTATCGTGGTACAAAATTATTCAAAGTTTATCCTGGGCCGCTGCCGCGGACTTCTATGAAGTTTCGTATTTTCTGTCTAAACTTTGGGAGCCAACTACTCGTCGCTTTGCGTCTTCGTGCTCTCAGGGAGTACGTCATTATTTTTGCTCGAATCCTCATGTACTCCACTGCCATTTGTAATTACGATCCGTGTAAGACCGACTTGGATTCCGAGTTATCTCGAGGAAAATCCAATGCACGGTTTACCTCCTTTATTCGCACGGAAAGCAATTTTTTGTCTCGCACTAATGCACTGTGGATACATATTGTAATCCACTACAAACAGCTATTGCATATTTTATTATAATATACTTAACAGTGAAAACTGTATTATAATAAATACTCGTGGATGTTTTCCAAGGCGGATAGAAGCCGCGAGATTATCCTTACTAAGCCAAAAACCAAAGTCCGTACACCCTCGCTCGAATATTCTTACGCTCTCGCTCATTCCGCGAAGAAGGTTTTTATACTGGAATAATAAAGGAACGGGGGATTACGAATGGTGGTTACGCGATCGTGAATATCGATACGGTACGAAACGTCGATTCGTTGCGATTGGCCAATCCATAATGCATCCCTCCAATGGCGTCCTGCCGGAAAAACACAGGCAGGAAAAATAAGCCAATCGAAATTGCGGATTCGTACGCCGGGTATCGGCTTTTATTTCGACCTCTTTATTTCCCGGCCGATGCAGACACAGCCGGAGACTCTCGGAGGACCGTTGCGCGGTGCGGTAATCTAAAATACGGGCACGTAGACGCGAAGAATATCGGCACGATAGGCACGATTTACGATACCGTACCTCGTATAGGATACGTGGGTGCCTCCGCCGTCGGTACAATGATAAAATAATAAATTGCACCCCCCCTCCCTGCCTCCTTCCTGGCCACGGGAGTGGAATCGAGTTTCCTCCCGCGGAAACGTTCGTATACAGGCGGTTTCCAGTGTTTCGCGGGGACGCGTGCCATCGATCTTTGCGCGCCAATCGATTTTAACACCGGGAACACGGAAAGGGTTGGGAACGACGCGTCTTCAACTTCTTACAATATTCTTCGAATTTATGATATTGGATTTTTGGAGATTTTTCATGAACTTCATGTGGGAACGATTGCATGGATCCTTTATTTGAACTATTCGCTCTCTTCTCTTTTGATGGATAGATAGGATTGATAGACAAAATGTGAAGAGGATATTCGGTGGTTGTAGCGAGTAGTTAATTTAGTTTTAAGGAGCTCGGGTCACGCGTTCGAGGGAAGAGTTGGATAAAAACAAAGAAGAATAATTTATATATATATTTACTTTTTGCATATTATACACAATAATCCTCGCCATTTTCTTGGTATGGACGAGTGGATCTTGTGCAGGCTGAGAGAATTGCTTGTTCGTAGCGAAAGAGAGCGTGGCTAGAGGTTGGATACGAGTAGGAGGAACTGAAAGCGTAAGAAGGCACGGTTTGGTTGTACTTAAGTTTAAAACCAAGCGGAAACGTTAGACCCCACCGACAACCTCCGCGGGTTTTCTTCTTCCGCGAGTTCCAAGGAAGGGAGATCCGCGAGGGCCCCCGAGGATTCGTCCGGAGGGGAGAGAACCTCGGACGCGTCGGCGGTCGGTCATTCTCGATTTAGGTCGAATCTGCGGTCGATGGCTAGGCATCGAATGTTATAATTCGGGAGCACCTCGCGGACGGTGCGTACGGTGCGTGCGGTGCGTGCGACGGGGCGCCGTGCGCGTTTTGTTAATGGCGGAGGCCGGAGCAAAGAGCAGCGAGAGTCTTCGGTGATGTTTCTTTTTTTTCAGGAAAAAGGGTCAGACAGTTCCTTGACGTTTATATTTCACATTACCTTATTATACGAATAAAACGCTATATCATTTATCTGAGTCTCTCATTATCTCCCGCACTCCTCGGCCCGGTGTCTCAATATTTGCCTCCACCCCGCTGATACTCGGATAGATACGTTCCGGGCTCAGATTCGGACTAGTCACTATGCAAATACCCTGTCCCACCGCCGATCTTACGTAAGGCTTATCTAATACATTTTCGCATTTTTTACCTTAAATTGCGCAGGTGATCGTGATGCAATCCCGATAATAAAGGTCTCTCGCCTATTCGCGGCCCGAGTCGATCGTACTTTGGAAACGAGTATCGCAGCTTTTGTAACCTGGCGAAGAACGAGAAACCGATTCGAGGGTAGAAAGTAATGATCGAGCTTCGGCCAAATGGAAGATTTTACCGGGACCGTACGTTTAACAACAACGTTACGGCGATTAAACGCTAAGATCGACGGCCAGGCACCGGTTTTACGAGCCTTTATTTCGCTCCTCGAATTAATTTGACGTCATAAACGCCGAGATAATGGCCGGCCGGTTGCATCGAAGATCGCGAGAAGAGGAGGTGAGCACGGGCCGAAATTCGAGGAGCGCCTGGCGCATCTGGCAAAATGTCTAACGATCGGATACCTTCCACGATTTCTCTACGTTTGCCGCCTCTCTTTTTTCCCTCCTTACCTTCGACTTGTGTGCTTCCTGTGGAAACTTTCCGTGCAGTTGCGTCAATACAGTATTTCGGCTGGGCCAGTCGCGATTAGGCGGTTAAATGTGAGAATTATGGAAAGCAGAGGCAACGTGTACGCATCGTGCCGCCAATAAAGCGAATGATATATAACGAGCCTCCGAAATACCACGTGTAGAACGGGGATTCCAAGAAGGCGGCTACGCAAAATTGTCGGGTACCTTTTATAGGGTGTAAAATTAACGATAAATCACGGGGCATTTGGTGAGTTCAGTTGTAATTTTGTTGTAAAGCGTGCTCTACGGTCCTCGGCGTTTAACGTTCCACGCTCGCGTGGATGTTGATCCTTCGAATTCCAAGTCGGAGGTTTACGTTCCTCCCAGGACTCGTCGTCTCTACAGAGGTAAATTCGACGTTAAAGCCGCGAATCGAAGCTCTAACGAGCTCTGCGCAAAAAGCTTTGACTCTTGGAGTATACATCGCCCACGTGCTTCTACGGACAGGTCGGTCGTTATTCCTGCAACGAGTAAATTTACAAGAGACAAAATTCGAAAGTTTTCGCACCCCGTCGTAAAGCGTCTTTACACGTGCTTTCGCGAATGTCGATCAAAAATCTCTACGATTGTTATGAAGCGAGACGTCCGCTTTTAAACCGATTGCGTAACGACTTTTTATTACCGTCATTTGGTAAGCTACTGTCGAGTCGCAGCAATCTACCGGCGTTCCCAAAAAAATAGTTTTACATTCCTCTATCCTTCTACGCCGATAAGATAACGCAGCTGACTGGGAAAATGTTTCGCTTTATCTTTCGTTAATAGATCTTAGATAGTTTCTATCTACCCGGTTCGAGATTATTTGGCCGTTTGAATGCCCGGGAGAGCCTTCGTTTCGGGGCCGGGCCAAGGACCGATACGCCTGAGCTGTTGGGTATGCTTCTGGCTTGAATAGGCTTCATTATCGTTTTTATCACTAATTATTGCGGTTCGTTAATTCCTTGGATCCTGTTAAATTGTTAGGGGCAGAATGATCTCGTCCTTCGAAGCAATATCTTATTATGAGGGACGTAAAGGAAAGCTTTTTATTTTACGACCGGGTATTCTAATTCTCGATCATGGTCTACGGTTGGTTCAAGACTTTCATGTATTAATTTATACTTTATCGGGATTTGAGTACCCACGCTAGAGAATCGCATATCAACGCGGGAACAAAATTACTACGAACATTTTTTTCTTTACGCACGATCGTTGTGACGGAGAGTAATAACATTGTAATGCGCAATAAGTATTTGGCAGCGAGTAACATGCCCGTTTATGCAATCTTGTTCTATATGTATCGTACGGACTGCTAATTATAAATGTGAGTCTGTTCAACATGTGTCACCGTAAACGATCCTTTTACATACTACTTCGAAACATTTGCACATTACGATGCTTTTCCAGCAAACATTGCCACAGATTTTATCGTTAATGTATTCGTAATCTCGATGATTGAATATATTCGGGGAGCTCATCAGGAACGGCAGATAAGCGGCTTTGCACAATTTTTTTTTAAATCAAAATCAGGCCCCTTCGAGTGAGAAGAACGAAAGGAAATTCCTGTTGCGTTTAATAGCTGCGAATAAAATTATCGTTGTTAAACTAGATTGCTCGAATTTTAGATTAGGCATAATTATGACGCACGATGAGTGCGTATCGTCCATTTATGAATCATGGGCGCAAATGCAGTGTCATTCATTGCAGAAATAGAGTATTAAAGGCGCTACCGCAATCTCCACGGATTGCGGAAAATATACGGGTTGAGTGATGCAACCGTCTGAATTGACTCGAGGTTACTGGCCACACGGGTGATACGCGGTGCTGGCGATAATTCGATAGCTCGTATGGTTTTGTACGTGCGGTCATAAAGTCACTCCAGTATATTTTTCTTTCCACGCTTAAAGACTAAAAGGCTCATTTTTAAGCGGTAAACGCAAGAAAGATACTTTCCCGTATTGATAAAATGTAAAATAACGAACGTTGCCAAAGCTGGCGATATTCCGATAAAGAGGTCAATTTATTGCGTAATCATTGCTTTAGAATTTAAGAATTTTTCAGCGAAAATAATGCCGATATTAAATTGCACGTGGTGTACACCTACATGCTTTTAATAAGAGCTTAACATGCGCATTTAAAATTTAGCATTCTACCTTTGTGTCATTTTCGCGAATAAAGTAGGCGTCTAAATTGATTGCTCATTGTTAATATAGTCATTGACATCTACTCTTCGGACACGCAACGCGGGCATCCAAATGAGCAACGCTACGTAATGCTACTCGATCTATATTTAGAGATTCTCGACCACTGTCTATTTAAAATTTTATACGTTCCAAGGATTTTAAGGTCGTAAATTTGTTACCCACCTTAAGTGTTGCTATGTATTTATAATGATATCGTAACTTACACCGTTATCGTCCTGGCTCCCATTTATTTTAGCCGCGGATTTAACGAGCAGTTTGCATCGCATTAGTAACTAACCGTTCAGATCAGTGTCTCACTCCTTAATTGCTATCCAAGTATAAATATAAACCAAGTAGAAATTAAATCAACCACTCGAAACAACCGAGTAAAACTCCAGTTACTATTTCACCTATTATTACCTTCTTTGCTACCACCAAAGTTGTAAAATAAAGTATCGCGGGTACTTCCCTTGAAAATCCCAATTATTACGTTCTAATTCACTATAAGCTCGAAGTTTTTGTCCACTGCACTATCGATGCTCTCCAGAAGAAAAGCTTGCCTCGAGACATTTGAAATCGGGCGCCCGATGCATTGAACGAGCGGAACGAGAGGAACGAGCGGGCCGGAGTAGCGCATGCGGAATGCGGTTCTGTGACGCTCAGGACGAAGAGGTGAAGATGTCGTGCGTGCCAATATTAGTGATTTTGGGTGCTACCGGCGCTGGAAAATCGCGGTTGGCCATCGAACTGGCACGGAAATTCTGCGGGGAGATTATCTCGGCGGACAGCATGCAGGTGAGTTGCAAAAACTCACCTTTAGACACCACCGATCCGCACTCTCGCAAAGATAGGTTAGGTACCACCACGAGTTTAAAACTTGTTTACTACCGGCACAAACTTCCAAAATGCGACTGTAAACTCTTAAAATCAGCTTTTGTTACACATTCTCCGTTCCATTCGCACGAATATGTCGACTTTATCTCGAAGAATATCCATAGGACAAACGTGATATTTTTTCTTCGTCTTGGAGATCGCGAACGCGATTTCTTCGGGAACTTTTGGCAGGGGTAGAATGTAAATAGAGACCGAAGGAGTGTGGAAAAACGTTGGAGGGTGGGCGACAGCGGTAAAAAGTTTGATGAAATTGCTCTTTACTTGTATACTTGGCAATGTTCGTGCTCGAAACGAGATTTTCTCATTTTATATTAAACTGTACCATTTTTCCATTCGCAATGCCCATTTAGTTATTGTACATTCGATGCAAACTGAAACGGTCGGCAGTTAAGGATCTCGATGTTCGAATAATACTCGATATTTGATTTGTTTATATTTCTGACGAATAAATCGATTGTAATTTTACATAGTAAATAACGATTACTCCTCAAAGCAAAGTTTATCGATCTTCATTCCTATCTTAAATGTAGAACTATGCGATAGCCAGCATTAGACGTGAGTTATTGAACGCGACTTCCAGTTTTAATGGCACACTAGAACTACCGGCTGAGAAACTGTTAACTGCCGCGCAGTTCTCACGATTAGCGGCTTAATATTTATGCGGTCCGCTTTAGAATCCCCGCGGGATAATGCTTCGGCATTTAAATCGGGAATACAGCCGTGAACTTGACCATTTGTACCGTCTTTTTGTCTATCCTTTTCGGGCCTCAATTTCCAATTACGACGTGTAACATCCTTCGCGAACGGGCAGCTCTGTTCTCACAAAAGTAACTTTCTGTGAGGTCCTCGAGGTCGGAGGTCCCGCCTGCCCCTTCGCGTGCCACCATTCCTGCTCTCTGAATTAATCGCTTTAATTGTCCCCCTACGTACGTACGTCGTACTCCAAAGGGCACTGTTATCTGCTCGTTCTTGACTCAGGAGCGGTTACAATTGTACCACGATAGTTGTTTAACGTCTTCGACCTAGTACATATATTTTTGAAAGGTTTGCGAACAGTAAAAATTTGTTCGCGTTATAATACGCGATTGTAAATATGATTGCTGCAGCATACATGTCCGCAAACGCTTTGATGCGTAATATTTCTGTTTTCGTGAAAAATTTCATTTGTGAAAAATTAATTTTTTTTGGCGATGCCGTCGATTTTAGCTCAAGTTTTATTTTTCATTCAAATTTGTCGGAGATTTCTTCCACGTGTCTACATCACGTGCTCCGGCTTTCTATTCTTCTAATTACTTTTCCCGCTCTTTCGAAATGCTCCGCAAGGCTTCTCGTACTTTCCCTTCGTGATCTTGTTGGTTATTCATTAGAATCTATGAGCAATCCTATCGCGAGCCTTAACGTCTGATCTTTTGTGCTCACGGTTGAAATTTATCGTCGTGTCAAAGAGATAACTTAGCTCATTGTCTCGGTAGTCGTTCTTTTGGTCCCATTAAACGGTCTTGAGTTTCCTACCAGGGAGACTTTCACGAGTGTATTAATTACGGTTAACTCGAAAGCCTCGCGTTTGGTCCTCGGGTCATTTCGTATTTTCCAAAATGATACTTTGGATAAAGCGAGGATTTTTCCAACTCCTCGAAAGACGGATGCGCACGGTCCTTCGAGGACAAGAAATAATAACCAGCGCACAAGTATCTATATACAAGATACAATTTGTTATTCTTTCGCGGTACAAAATTCAATTAATTATCAGTGCTATAAACGGTACTTCACGCACAATGGAGATCACGATCTACGGCTTATATCGGACGCACTTTCTTTATTCTTGAAAGTCTTCGAGGGATAATAAAGGCTTGTCAGCAGTATACGGATCATTTTACACCTGTCCGATTAAAAAGTTTCTCCATCAAGTTAGTACGGTTGGTTGGCGAATTTCAGTTTCTTCGCGGCACGAAATTAGGCCCTTCTTAGTTGCGATATGTAAACCACACGGCCACTACGCGGGATCGATGGCCGGCCGAAGTCGGACACGTGCCTGCCCACACATGCGCCAAAAAAAAGATATCTGCAAATTTCCTCGAGAATCCGCCCCCAAGACGCTTCCCACGTGACGCGAGGGGAAAAAGAGAGAAAGAGAGCGACAGAGAGAGAAAGAGAGAGAGAGAGAGAGAGAGACCGAGAGAAGAGCGGGAATTAGGCTCCCACGGGAGAGGCGGAATCGTTTCTCTTCGCGGTGACAAAATTCTCCGGGGAGACATCCTCCGTCGTGCAGGCGTCGACTCGAAAGTAATTCTTCGCTTCTGGAGCAGTAAATAGAGAGCTTCTGGCCCGCTGCTCTCAGGGACGAAAGGCCCTCCGAAGTCGCTGGACCAAAAATTCCGAATGGGCTGCTCGTTTAATGTATCCGACGCACGTTTCCACTCGTACCATTACGTTCTTTTTTTTTTTTTTTCAACGATCGTACGCGTTATTATCGGCGCGTGTCACCAATGCGGAATAAGCAAAAGCTCCGTTAGCGGAGCGAACGAGGAGCGACGTACGTATTTCGAACGCACCTAAAAGCTCTTACCTCTTCCCTTTTGTAAGGAAAATAATTCGACGAATAAAATCCACGAAACGAGAGACGAGACTCGTGGTCCTTACGCCTGGATCGTAAATTGGAGCACGGGAGAGTCTCTACAAGGTAACGGGTTAATGCCACTGTCAGGGTTACCGAAATTTCGAAGGAATCGCCTCGGGTCCCGGCGCGAAATCAAATCGAGTAGAATCAGCGGCTCTCGTCGGTCGTAAACCGCTCGTCGAGGAATCCGTTTGATTGGATGCGTCTCTGGCGTGGATCGAGCACGATTCCGGGGTAAAGGACGAGGTGCCACCGGGCGTACGGCTTCGGGTAACGAGCCTTTCGCGTTGGCACGGCACTGGCCATGACAAATGACGCGGGCGGTTTGGATTTTATTAATCGGCCTCGGCATGAATGGAACGAGCATGCCCCGAGTTTTGTTTCACGAACGCGCTCGGCCCGTGCGCCCCGGAGACGCTCCCGCGGATTGGAGAAAGTGAACGTTTCGGCCGAGCCGAAATTATAAAACTCACCTAGAGTATGTTTACGGCCGTTCGAGTAAACCAGCGCGAAAGGACGATCGGTTTACGATCTCTGCGACAGCCCGAACCTTTGGAGGGGGTAATCGTTGTCGATTACACTTCTAACTGGCGGAATTTCTTCCGTAAGGTACCTCGTTTAGGACGTAAAAATGGTTCGTAACTTGTAAGATCGTCCGCTTCGCGATGCGCGTACGACGGTTGAAAAATCGGTTAAAAGATAATCCTCCATCGCTCTTTTTCCAATAAATAGCATTTTCTCTCCGTTGAAATAAGTTTCTACTTCTAAGCGGTTAAACCAGTTTCGTAACTAAGCCGCAAAATCAACCGTTCCAGTTTCGCACTGTTCGTGGATTTTATTCGTTCCATCCTCTTTACCGGGAAATAAGCGGGCGACATTATTCGCTTATTTACGCTTCATTTTTTTACCAACGCTTTGGCGGTTGTACTCGTAGCCTACCGCGCATTCGTCATTATCCGCATAAATTTGTACGTACGCCGATCGTTCGTGGGAAGCATCGATGGTCCGTGCGTTGGGCCGATACAATGGCCGCGAAAGCGATCCTCGGGGAATGTCGCTTCGCACACGGTTATTGGACCCTCGTCTCGAAATTCCAGAGTTTCTCCCGAAATTTGCGCATTGCCAGATTTGTCTCCGGCTCGGAGGAACGTAGGGCCAGTGGCTGGGGCCACGTGGTGGTACAAGTTTTGTTGATACTATATCGCTGCGCTGACCCGCGGAAGGCAACGTACCGCGGTCCTTGAATTCAAAATAGTTTCGTCGTTTCGTCCGGGGGCCGAGTCCGTGCCGCGCATGAAAAGCTTCCGTTCTGACCCGTGAGAATGACGCCTCGAATTACAGGAAGTGCTATCTCTCGACCGAAGAAGCGCACCAACGCCGATTCATTTCGATGGTTTGCATAGAATTTAACTACCAAACGAGGCTCCCGATTTCAATACCGACAATTGCAAAACCCCGTGCCGTGTCGTTTGACCAATCATTGAAACGATTATTACCTCGGCCCCTTTTCCGCTCATCTTTATTTACCACCGAAAATCGACGGACGCGGTGTTTCGCGCGTCGACAGGGTTCGCTTTGACGTCGAAGAACGAAGAAAGAGCGGGGCGTGTGCGCGAAGAAGCTCGCTATCCGGCACGGTTCCTCGCGATGGCTTCCAGCCGTGTATCGATGGTGCCGATCGGAAAAATCGTGCCATCCGCTTGACCGCTTCTGGGAATGATTAATCAACCGGGAAACTTTGCGCTCGTTGTTGGTTACCAGCGCGGAATCGCGGAGTCGTGTTTTTCGCGCGAGCGCGTCATTTGCATTATTAATGGAAAATGCGGGAAACGACGGGCGGAGGCATCGGCGTTTAGCGCAAAGCGTCTTCGCGCTGGCAGTTTATGCAGGGGCGACAATTTGTGGGACGATGCGCTTCGGTAATCGTGGCCTGGCTGTTACGGACGATATTAAAATTGCGGTAAAAATCGTGAGTTACAGCTGGTCACGTACGTACGAGCTGCTCGACCAACCGGTTTTAAATCCACGAGGCGATGACGCGAAATTTACGAGGCTACTTTGTCGACGTGGCTCTTGAGAAGACTCGCGGCCGATGTTTTATTAGATTACCGCGTTGCATCCTGCGCGACTCTTATGGAAATGCGGTTCCTCGTACACGTTCGCCAAATTTCTTGGGAATTTCGCGGACTCGTCGCACGTTTCCTCCTTTGGAGATTTTTTTAAACATATAAATTGACACGGTGCCGAGACTTTCGTCATTTTTCGTTACAAATACATTACGCTCGCGTAGAATCCGCGAGTTTGAGGATCGTCGGTGGAATGGAAATTTTATAAACCATCGTTCTGATTTAATCGAGATATGTTCGAAGAAGTTTACATAAGTCCGATCGGGCGCTATTATTATCTGTTTACTCTGTAAACCGATAATAATAGTGCCGAATCGGATCTGTGTGCAAACGAATCCGATAAAGTATGCGGCTATGTACTTTTTATATTATCTACCATCTTAATCTAATCGTATAAATAATTTTTGATTTATTCAGCTGCAAGCGCCGTTTTCACGATTTGCTTGAATCGTCGGGTCGAAAGAGCGGCCGAGCTTATAAATTTTCGAGGGAAAGGATGTCGCGTGACCCCGTTTGGCTTACGATTACATCGATATGCGCCCCAGTTGAGTGTTTACAAATTATTCCACGGTCAATTATAAATTACCCTGAGTACACCAAAGCTCAAGGCTCGGATAACGCCGCGCCAGAAATTCGCGTTTATGACCGCGCGATGCTCGTGATTTACTGCGGCACGATTCGCGGTTTTACCACCTACGACGTTTCGTCTAACGAGTTTACCTTATTTTCCTCCAGCCAGGGGCCCATCCTTCGCTCCTCGAGTTAATCGAAGAGAACTCGGTCACCGATCGAGTCGCTTTACGGCAGACGTTTTAGTTCCGTCCTTCGAGACGATTTTCCGGAAAGGCGTTCTCGTTCGAGGGAAAATTCCCTCCTTTGTCGAGGAGCCATCCACGATGGTGGGCCTCGGATCTCCACGTAACGAATCACCCTCCTCTCCTCGATCCTGCCAGCCTGGCGACTCTTTTACGAGGCGGCAACGCCTTTAGGTGGAAACTCGGATGTGTCACGCGTCTGGCCAACGCCGATCCCGAGAAGAGTTTATCTCGCTTCTGTGATTAATGCACCGGTACGCTGTTAGCAGGAATTGTACAAGTCATAACCGAGGCTTATCACGGCCGCCCAAGGATGTTATATAACACCGCGGAGATTGTCCTTACATCATTTTGTAATTATTCATACCCGCCCGCAGTAACGCTTTTTAAGGCCCCGTAAAATAATATTTTCTCGGCATTGAGGCGTCAATGAGGCGTTATGCCCTCTTACGGTATCGCGATGACACTGTCCGCATAAATTTTTTGATTTAAATCGTTTTCGACCTTTGGCGATGTCGTTTGACGCTTGGTCGTACGATTTTGAGACTCGTACGAGAACTGCGATTCCAACCGACAGGGCTGTCGCTCGAGCCTTTTGTTGGACAATGTCGACGCGTACAGTAGCGAACGAAAGAACGATGGAAAGATTGGAATGGATGAGAGAGCGACGCCGTATTGAAATTTGCAGAGTCTTGGATCGTCCGGGATTCGATAGAGTTCCGTCGGATTGGGGCGAGTTCAATGAGAGTTTTTCTGGCCCCGCGATGTGGGCGGTGTGGTCTAATGCGCAATAACAGAAATACGCGCGGGTTTCCGTGGGTCAACGACCTTAAAGCACCAGACGTTTTTCGCCTTAACGTACTTAAATTCGTGGACTTACGTGCCCACGGTGGGAAACCCGATCGCGCCGGCAATAATAATAGCCAAGCGATGCCAAACGAGACATCGATCCCCCTGATCCTTTCGATCGGGTATTTTTGTGATCGCTGCTCTTTGCCTTTGTCGCTCGTCATGCCTTACCTCTTTTTCTTTATCTTTTTCTCCTCTTTACCAAAATGGCTTATACACGACCGCGTTCATTCGCGACATGGTCAGCTTTGTACCGCCATTGCAGATTTTCATATCGGATTTTCACAGCGCCGTCGAGGAGCCGCGAAGAGTGTCGCGATGTAATGGAAGTGTCCATAGGTATCCGGGGATTTCGATCGTCACCTTCGTCGCGTTCTCCTCGAGAATCGCGAAACAGGGAACGTCGTTACGGCGTATCGCGTCGTTTCCTCGTACTTGGCTTTTGCGGGCGTATTTCGTATCTTATCTGCGATCCTTGCCGGCGCGGCGCCTTCCTTTTTTTTTTCGCGAAGATCATCGCCTGGGATAGTTTCGAAGATAAGCTGGAAATTCTGGGACGTTGCGTTATCGATATGCCCGCTTCTACGATTTTATTCGAGCCTCTTTACTCTCGTCTTGGCGCGAGGCATCAAAAGCGATGGGGAAATTAGCCTTGGTGCGACCGCGAGGAAATTTGCGGAGCCGCGCTTTTCCTTTTTAGACCGCCATTCTCTCCCGATGCTCTCTACTATGACCCCTTTTCGAATTACGGACCGTCGATGCGTTGGATATAGCAGAACAGTCGATGTCGATATTTCTCGGGAAACGGTGGAATGTGTTTACGCTGTGCGGATAATTTAATATATTACCCTAGTTTCCCTACTTTAGATCGATGATAAATGTCGAATTATCGGCAATTAGGATTTTCCGTCTTTTGCTGAAAACTGGTTCCCTGCGTCGAAGAGATAAAGTAACCTGGTAGCGTCGATTACGTTATCAAGGCGTTTCCTTAGGCGAACAGTGCGATGGGATATCGGCCCATTTGCGATGATAATGTCCGGCTTAATTAAAAGTGGCAACCGGGTGCTAAACCAGAAATCGGCTCCCCCCTGGCTATTCGGTAGATCGCATTCCCGCGAAGAAATCCAACTCTGCGGATCGGTGATCGCACGTGAATGGGATTTAGAATGCTCCACGGATCTAGGATCGTACGTACTCGATGACCTCTTCGACGATTGCTTGCGCAATTGGCATATCAAGGTCGCGCTTCCAGTTTACCAAGGTTGGACTGGAGAGCCTTTCGAATTTCTTGGTCAACGGCTCGTCCATACCTGGAATCTCCCTTTTGAAATTTTCCTCGTTCCTCTCCTACTGACCGTCGAGGATTTTCTGAGCGTCCATAAAACTTGCGATCGATGTCTCGCTTCCCGCTGGAAGCTAAACGATTTTAATCGATCGTTCCGAGCCGAATAATACGATCTTAGCGCTTTATATCGAATGCCGAAGGAACGGATTGAAAGACGGACGACGCGAGAGGGACGTGTGGGAACAAATCGTTACACGGTTATTTAACGTGGGTTTCACATTTGAACGCACTTTCATCTTATTGCCAACATTATCTTCGTTATAATTGACACTGAAATTTAAGATGCGAATGAAGTTACGCCCGAAGGTAAACCTCAGATAACGCCCATAATTTCGTTACTCGTCCGTGGACGTTATCTACCCACGAATTCCTCTTTGCTATCCGTTACGCTCCTCGGAGCTCTCGCCGACCGTCAGATCTTTTATTCACCTCTCACGGCGTTGCAGCTCCGAATCGCTCGAAAACAATTCCCTCTCACGCGCGAAAATCGTTTCGAGATGATCAATATGCGGACACATTCTGCGTCGATCATAGTATCCTCATTCGATCCCGGACGATTCAAGGAACTCATTCATTGCCCGACGCGAGCAGCGGCAAGCGCAGAGGGTAAACCGTCGATTTTAATTATTCTTCTCGATACGAGAATATTTTTTCGAGCCATCGATAGCCGATCTTCGAAGTCCAGGTCGTTTAGCGACCGAGCGGAGAGCTCGATATTCTTCCAAGGGAAAGAATCTTTATTGAGCCTGATTTCGTTTGGCGGCTATCAAGCCTTCTTATTGCATATCTGGGATCTTGACGTTTATCTTGGAATTGCGTTTCTGAATCTCCGGATTGCGTTCCATTAGCAACATCACGCGGCATTCCATTTACTATGAAAGTATTTTAAGCGGGCTTATTTATGTTCCGCTTGTATTCTTAATGGAGCGTGTAGTGGAAATTGATCGCTACACGGCGCGTTGCACGAAAATTAGTTAAAAGATCCGACCGACCGAATGTTTCTTCGGAGGTCCGGGCCGGGACGAAAAGGTCGATTCGATCGCTTTAAGGATTAATCAAGTTTCGCGGCACGAGTCGATGTACGAGCCGAGACATCGTTTATCGAACTATTCGCGCGCCTGCTCGATTATTTTTCTATTCCGCGTATCAACGAAACATTGATTATCCGCAATATTATTAGACACGGGTAGAGTTTAAAGTTTAGCAACGTCGTTACCGTATCGAGCGGCACGTGGTAAACGGATAATTTAGTAGAGGCGACGTTAATTCACGTTGAGTTACGAGATGGGCGCGAATCGTTACTAGGTAGACGCGTCGTGAACAAAACTGCAAAACAGGTCCCATTAAGGTGCTCAAAGATTGTCGCGGGTTCTAACCGCACAGGGCTCGCCGTGCCAGTCTCTCGGGTCCGCTTAACGTTAACGATAATTAGTAGGAATTCTCGATGCTAATAGCTCCTCGTCTCAGGTGCGTTTCGCGTAAGTACAAGGAGCAACCGTGGAACTCGATCCTCATTTTACGCCTTTCGCTTCGCGCCACGTTTACACCCTTGCTTACATACGAATGTTCGATACGCAACAACCGAATCGCACTCCTTTGGAATACCCGTCGTTGATTACGCGCGAAATATTTAAATCCTCGAGAGCCACCTAACCGCCGTTTGCAGCGCAAAGACTAGAAGTCCAACGTTCATCGGATTCTATCGCCTTCGAACGTCTTAACTCTGCGTCGTTTTACGTCGCGTCCAACGTGACATCATCGTTCTCATTTTAAAGCCTTATGTCACGGCCGTACTTGCGCGCGTTACACGACGAACAAATCCGAAGCATCGATCGCGATTCACCGGGAGTTTCAAACTTTGAAAACCTTCCGACGACGAGAAAAATCCAGGATCTCGGACTTTCTTTCCACGCTCCCGCACTTTGTCAGCCTTTTCCTCTCCTTTCCCTCGCGCTAATGAGTTCCTTTTCCTCTCGCGCTGTCACGCCTCCTTAACGATGGCGATTAGCAACGATGGAAAGATGGGCCCTCTTAACGCTAAACCTACCCAAGCGGTCAAAAGGAGCGGTCGATCGTTTCTTAGAAAAACTACCTTACCTCGTAGTCGGACTGGTAGTTGAGATTTTCCACGATTCTATCGCAACGCGCGCATCATTCTATCGATCTATCAACATCTCCTCTGAATACCCTTCTTCTCGAAGAATTCGCGTGGTATACACGAATATCTCCAGAACGTGGCCGGTAGGTTTGGCGCTAAATCTGTTATCCGAATAGCCTCGATGCAGGACGCGTATCGAGGGCTCGGCGGGCAGACCCGGTCTTCGATACGTTCCGTATCAGCCTTAACGGCCCCGGAACGATTTGAGCCGTGGTTAGCGAAAATTTGTTCTCTCGGCGGGAAAGAAGAATGCACGAGCCTATCGAAGCCAGGCGCACGAAGGCCCATCGTCGTCCCCCGACAATTGCACCGCACGTACCGATGTCTAGGAGGATCCACTTAACGTTTACGATGATTAGCAGGAATTTGCGATGCTAATGGCCGACCGCCGTCTATGTACCTGCTGCAACTGCACGAAATAAAGGACGGGACCTGTTGGTACGTCCTCCCGGGTTCCATCCCCTTGGATGTCTCGCGAACATTAAAGATCATGGTTGAGGCGGGCAGGATGGTCTTTATCAGAAACCGTTAATCATTCTTCCGTGTTCCTGAGCTCTTACAACCGCGGCGCATTGCGATTTGTCACGAGTACGGCTATCGTATCTTCCTTCGTGCGGGATCATCTTTCAGTACACGCCGGACGGTAGACCCGCGAGTAGACTGTCCGCAAACCTACGGGGGTATTGGTATTTTACAGCACTTTTTATATCGTCCATACCGACGGGCCAAACGACGAATAAGAAGCGCGCTTTGCCGAGGGCAACGATATGATTGTGTTAACACGGAAGGTTTCGGACCTGTCGGTCTGCTCTTTGAAAAATCGTAGAAATTCGGAAGAGAATATTTTCCGCGATTTTCCGTCGTTTCAATATTGATCTATTCGCATTTTTCGTTCGTTCTCGTTTTTCTTAAGGATATATTTATTACACCTAAATATGTATGAAAATTGCGCCAAAAAGGAGAAGGAATTTTTCCAAGAATCTCGCAAATATCGAAGCTGGGTGTACCGATCACGAGCTGGGTTAATATAGTTGTGTATTATATATCCTAGTGTCATATAAGGAGGCCACGGATTTTACCGCGACGACCGGGAAATGAACTCGAAATTTCCGGTTCTCGGGGCAAAAGGAAAACTGGATCTCGGCCTGTGGCCGGCATTCTGGATCGATCGGCCGAGGGGAGGAGAGAGGACCGGTTTTGAATTTGATAAGAGAATGACGTGAGAAATGCCGATACTATTCCAGTCAGGTGGATAAAAAGGGACGGAGGGTCGGTGAAAGGAAGAGGGACGATAATGGTGGCCTGCGAAGGAACAAGAACGACGATAGTGCGGCGCGCCTCGAGGAGAGAGTGGAGACGAGATCGTTTGTATGCGCCATTCCTCTCCCTGGACCAGTTTTCGTGCAGGTACCCTAAAGCGATACGACCCTGGCGGAATACTTCAAGGGCCTGGGCCCTGCTTCCTACAAGACCCAACTTGTTTTCGTTGTCGTACCTCGGATTAATCTACCTCTCATTGCCAGGCTCTCTCGCTCCTTGGGCCGTTTGTATTGTAATTTGGAGCAATTGTGGACCGAGATGCTTTCAGCCCATGCTGTGAGAAAGTCTAGGATTTTATACCGCTCCTTCTTCGAGAACTATCTTTAAATCTTCTTTCCTCGAAATGCGTTGAATCGCTGGCGAATAAGATCCGAGTACAACGATTTGATTTACCTCGGACATTTTATGTCATTGTATCAGGTTGATCGTGAAAAGATGTACGGTTTTTTTTTTTTTTTTTTTTTTGTAAAAATGGTTCAATCCGAAGACTCGAAAATCATAGTGGCTCCCCGAGCTCTCTAAAAAATCGCGCTAAATCGTTCCAATTCTTGGGCGACTGCGAGACAAAGTTAGTATTTGTCCGTAAATAATTTAGAAAGTAAGCCCCACATCGAAGGTTTTTACGGTGTAGGGTCTTGGGAACTCCCTTAAAAGCGTACGGTTGTTCGATCGTTATGAACGTCGCTTAAATCTACCCGTGCCGTTTTCGGGAACTGCTCAACCTCATCAAAAGAGAAACGCGTGGAAGGAATTTCACGACGCTTAATCATACGCTTCCGTAAGGCCGTGCCGGGTAATAGCGATAAAGAAGTAACAAAAAGCCTTTTACAAGTATAATCATATGGTTTTCTTCTATCCCCTTATCGCTTTCCGAGTTTTGTCCTTACCTTCTTTCTTCCACTCCGCGCCGATCAATTCGTAACCAGTGGACAATTCCTACGAAATAAAATCTCGTTACCCCTCGTAAATTCGCGAGAGGAAAGGTGCGATGCACGGCCTTAACGCGCGATCGATTCCGTATAATGCATAAATTTAACACGTTCTCGTAATAAATTGCGCGAATGCGAAGTTCTACGTTGTAAGGCGAAGGAGACCCGTTAGTCGGCGGAACCGTCGTGCTTCGCGTTGAATAAAACTTTTTAGAATCCCATTGCATCGCAGAGGACATCTTTCGGGAATCGCGTATTCGTTTCCAGCATCGACGATGGCATTTATTTCCGCACGAATCCCCTCCGCTCGACCCACGGCCGGATCTATCCTGCGAATATTAAAATTTGAAACGGTAACGCTCGTATCCGACCCAATTGTATGGGGAAGTAACGAGCGCTATCGCAACATCCTGCAAGCGCGTCCCAAGGTGTCCTGGCCCATTCGTGATGAACATGTCCAAGTGGCTCCTACTCCCAGTGGCTTTAAGTAATTCTAATGCCGTGGCAATTGAAGTCCCTCGACGTGCCGCTATGTTGCCCACGTTTTCTACTCATTAAGCATTCACCGTGTGCCCTTTCCAACGTCTAATTTATTGGCCCTCCGCGATCTGAGGTCGTCCAGTTTTGGCAAGTGGAACGTAACCTTAAGAAAGACCAGCCCGTTCCGTAGTTTGTTCTCCGAAACATCTTGGAGGAATGCCGTGGCCTAGTCGTGTAAGAAGGGAGCTCGCTGTTCAACATTCGGCAAGAATGTCGATCCGAACGCGGATATACGTACTTTCCACTCTCTCTCTCTCTCTCTCTCTCTCTCTCTCTCTCTCTCTCTCTCTCTCTCTCTCTCTCTCCCTGCATCGTTATACTTTTTTCTTTCCCACAAGGCTTCCGTCATAATGCGATCGCGAGAAGCGGAATGGCCGGTTAATCAAAATAAGGGTACAAAGAGAAGAGGGATCTATCTTTGGAATCGTTATCGATGTTTGTTGTAGTACGCGGGAGAAATCTGGCGAGCGACCACGACCGATAAAGGTTTCGAACGGCGAATCGACGTGGCTCTCCCCCCGCGATTCGACCGCAGCTTCGACGATCATCACCTCTGACGGTGGGAGGTCCATGTCCGCGAAGTTTCCTAACCGTTACCGATAAATCATGACGCAGGATATTCTAGTCCGTGAAATTTCCCCCCCTGGAAGCACCGTTAGAACACTGCGTTCCTTGGT
This sequence comes from Ampulex compressa, assembly GCA_038496175.1. Classification (NCBI taxonomy): domain Eukaryota; kingdom Metazoa; phylum Arthropoda; class Insecta; order Hymenoptera; family Ampulicidae; genus Ampulex; species Ampulex compressa. The sequence continues at coordinate 54,787 of JBCFXI010000651.1, forward strand.
CTCACCGCCGATTGGCTCGCCATTTCCGTACGATGCTTCGTCTTCATCCTGTCCTCTCCCGCCACCTTCCCTACTCTCCTCTCGCGGGCTAAATCTTCTCTCACTTCGCGACCTTGAGCATAGGAACCGATTAGACACAAGCCCCCCTGCCCCTCCCCTCTTCCCCTCTCTTCCCGCCTCCTCCCTCGAATTCCCCTCCCCTCCCCCTATCCCAGACTTCTTCCTCCCTCCGGATCTATTTCTGTGCGAATCTCGAATTGGGTCCGGCCAGAGCGCGGAGCTCCTCCTCGAAATCGACGAGGAATTCCACCAGCGACGAATTGGTTATAGGATGACGAACGGGATGAAAGACAAATGACGTTTTGTTCGGAGCTCGCCGGTGCTGGGGGCTTTTGCGAGACGCCGGGTTTCGTCAACGGCGACGTCGGTGTGCCGTTAATTAATCATCCGGGCATCTCGTTAGTTACTTATGCGTCCCTTTATAGTTCCGCGAGATTATATAACGCTCGCAGGCTGTACGCCTGACAAATTGCGCCTTCATCGACGACGCCGCTACGATCGGCGAAGCATGGGAGCTGGCGTATCTGGAGCTGCGATCGCTTCCGTTTTCTGGAAGTGGGAACTTTTTTACTTCCTTTACGAATACGATCGAGGATTCATCGTGGCGGGTAATGATACTTTTGGGTTGATTGATCGAACGGTCGGCTCGCGGGGATAGGTTGGGCATTTTTCGAGGGGGGGACAGAGTGCGCGAGGGTCGATAAACCTGCGACCGAAGGGTGGCGCGGAAAAGAGATCGTGGTTCAATATCGAATTCCATAGGACGCTAATTTCTCTGGTAGAAGGCTGCGGTCATTGGCCGGTTTCCCTTGGCGAGCTTTACTAATATTTCGTTCGCGTGTTGCGCCAGGCCCCGCCGCTTTCTTTCGCCGTTACTTCCACGTTCGACTTTTGGAGGAAGAACGTGCAAATTCCACGCACTTCCGGCAAAGATATCCGTTAGGAACGCAAATTGAATCGTGAGGCAGGTTAACGAATGGGGTTAATCAAGGTTGAAACCGTGCAATTAGAGCCACCTAGCCGAGCACTGGAATCCACAAAACCTGTTTCGTTGAGCCGCGTCAGTACCCACGGGACGTAAGGCCAGCCACGGAGATTAGAATTTACCTCGTTAATTATTAATCGCCCTTTCGTGCTCGATAATGACCCTACAAAGTAGGTACTTTTTGCAAAATATCAAAGCGAGTTGCTCAAATTTACGAGCGATACCAACGATGTTGGCGACACGTGGATTTCGTGGTCTCTCGTGGATTATTGTCGGTTTCGACTTAGCCGTTATTTGTCGAAGCAGTGCAATGTTGTTCGTCGAGCGAGGCATCGAGGGAAAGAGTTGGCGAAGGTTACGACGATTTTACCGAAACGTTGGAAACCTGTTTTAATGACCAATGATAAGGTACGCGCTGGCATGACACGACTATAAAAAGCAGTATTCCTCGTTCCGTCGAATGTACCAGTTGTGTTCGAAATACCAAATAATTCTTTCCTTAGGAAGTGTACAATACGAGTTCGGCGAATTTAAATATGTATTAGCGCAGATACGATGTCGAGCGGATCGATTTGAATTAATAACGCCGTTATGAAGACGTTAATTTAATTTTTGGCACGGTGCTTTAAAGTTTGTTAAACATTTTGCTATTCGCCATTGTTTTTCCTCCGTCCTGATCATTATTCGGCTTGCTAATTCTTAAATCGAAAAATATGCTAATTCCTAATCAAACTTCTGGTGATAATCGAATTTTACGTGCCGTGTGCTGACGAACGAAGTAGAACGAAGGTCGAAGACCTTTTCGATTAAGAATGTAAAAGGCGCGTAAAAGTATATACGTACACATATGCGAATATACGTACAGACGAGATTTTGACGTATTCCGATTTTTATCACGGCTCAAACGAAATTCATTGAATTTGCGAATCGCGATGAAACTCTCGTGCTTCTTATTAATATCGCACATTGTTATTTTTTGCTATAACTTTACATTACATCCATCGGACGAAAAGAATGCCTTTACTTCATAGGCACGTGCACGTGTGCGGGTACATCTTAAATGAGGAAAATCAAAGCCTACCGCTCGACTTTCAATGTTCCGATTTCACCGTGCTATATAAAAGACCAACAATCCTCGCACTTCCTTCAGACCTTACCTTACCTTTCCTCGAGAAACTTCTCCGCGGCAAGAAACCAGTCGCGAATGGGATTCGGTTTTCGAAAATTCGATTAGTCCTCCCGGCCTTAATCTCCGCTGGCCGAGCACCAGGGCGGCCATCAATAATCTGCTTCTCGGCCTCTTTAATTGAATCATCGAATCCGAAATGAATCGACATTCTCACGGATGGGATATCTTTACGATGCCAGGAATTTATCGCTTTCGTTGAGCTCCGCGAAAAGAATTTGGCCACGTGTCAACGAGGTCTGCCTCGGCCTCGCGTTACTTCGCCTCGCAACGATACGCTTCGGATCGAAAGAAGATCGAAGCCGAGCTCGCTTCGCGGCCTTGATCCTCTCGAATGCGCGAAGTCGCGCGATCGGAGGGAGACTCCGCGGATCTGCTGCGAGCGGCCGACCTTCGAGAGCCATTAGAAATGCCGTCGAAGGCAGCGCAAAGCTGTTCGAGCGGCTCAAAACTTCGGCGATACTTCCTTTCCGCGCTAATGGAATTCCGGCACCGTCGTACGACTTCATTCGTCAAAGGCCTTCGAGTTATCCGCGAACAAGGATGCCGGAGATTATTAATCGGCACAGCATTCGCCGTTAGGTATGCCCGCGCTTGAACTTCGTCGCGCCTCTCGCCCATTGAAAATTGTCGGATACATTACATCGGCAATTAAATCGCTTCGAGTAAATCCTTTACGCTCCCTGACAGGGTTGACAACGCGTCTCCCTTACGGGCTCACCGTGTGGGCTACCCTCGATCCGCGCCGTAAAGGAGACACGTCGTCGATCGTCGTTTGGGCCAACGATCCAAGAGGTAGGCGCCTGTAAAAAAAGAGAAACGCGTCTCTGGATTATCCAGCATTCAACGCCGCTCACGGATGTCATCGACGAGGTTTATAATCGATGTTAAATCGAACGACGTTAAATCCAAAGCACGATCCACGAACGCAAAAAAAACTTCCGTCGAACGATCGATCGTAAGGTAATCACGCTCGAGTGGCAATCGCGGTATCCGGAAGGAATCTCGAGGGTATCCACGATTGTCCAAGCGATCCGAAGAAATCTCTCGGGCCGGCGACCGGCCGTTAGATTGGCCACCCCTGGCGAGGAACTTGCTCGATGCAGAGCTCGTCGGCGTTTGAAGGAAGATACCATCTTCGAGATACGCTTCCCGGACTCTGATTTCTCTCGATCAAGAATTTTAGGAATCCCCGGCGAGGTTCGCCGACGATAAAGAGCCGGTTCTGGTGTCGGACGACGGCGGTGCTTCGACCACGTGCTGCCGCCACTCCCTTTTCCTACCTTCTCCGGCGGCTGCAGCTACTTTTATCAAGGGTACGCACCGCTCGTGGTTAGATCCTTAAGCCAGCCTTGACACGCACGCCCACCGATTTCTCCCGATAAAAAACTATCGAGAGGTTCTCTCCTGTCCTGAAAGTGGAGCGGGAACGCCGGCTAATCGGGAATCAGGACGGCGCGCGCCCCCAGCCCTCGCCCCCTGCCTCGGTATTCCTCCCAGAATTTGCCGGTATTTCGTCCACGTACTTAAGGGGCTTCGAGCGTTGCTCCTTGCTGCCTTTTTATTCGGCCGGTAAACGGCTGGGCCGCGAACTTGACGAGCTTCGTTCCTCTCGACGGAGGAGGACGTTTCGATACTCCCGACGCGTACCAAAAACCGAAGCTCACCGTTGAAATTCGAGAAACACGAGGGAGGCGGGAGACGCTTGTTCGTGTCTAACGCGAGAGTGAGTCTTAAGGCCTGACCGCGAGCGTGGCAGAGATCTTCTCGAGATTTGCGAGAGGAAGGAAGTGTTATAGTAAACCGCACGGCGAGCAAAGGATTAAGTGAGTTGATCTTCGCTTGGAACTTCGACTACGTGCTTCGTCCGTGCTTTGGTCGCGTCCCGTGATTCTTGCTCTTCGTATTTCTGGCCGTTACATAGGCGAGGCACGAAGTACCGATCGAACTTCCTACGGCACGTGGCGGGTACCGAAGCGAAACGAAGGTCGAAGACACGCTTTGCTTCTTTCGCGCGCTTTGCATTTGCGTTGGATTTCGCCGGTTGCTCGCGACGTTACACTAGCGTTGGCACGTGGTGTACGTGAAATAGTTCGCCGTCGGTGGGATTGGGATTGATTCTTACCGATGAATCGTCCTTCGTTGGCGCGCGAACGCGCCTTTCGTCGACCGTTTTCCATGCGCTGGTCTCTCCTATTCTGGGATATTTTCCAGTTTGTACTTCGCGTTCATTCGTTTGACTCGATCGATCGTCGTACGATAAATCGCGGTGGTAAAGCACGTGTTTCCATGCGTAACACTGCGCAGCTTTGTTACTTTTGTATATCCATGATTTTACGTGGACGTTGGTAGGCGTATTTTAATTAATAAAAATACGCTGCATTTATATTGACTCAAATGCGAGAACGATCGTTATGTTTAAATCGCAAGGCATTGAGTAGTCCTTCGCATTTCCAAAGAGTCGGGCCAAAAACGGCGATCCTACAGATTCTAAACGATCCGCAGGTGTACACGGGCCTGGACATCGTTACTGCGAAGGTGACCAAAGAGGAAAGGCGGATGGCGCCCCATCACATGCTGGACATCGTCGAACCATCGACCAATTTTACCGTGCTGCAGTTCAGGGACATGGTCCTTCCTATTGTAATTACCTCTAGTAATCGATCTCCTTTACTAACCCCTCTGATCCGCCCAAATGTCGGATGCTCTTGCCCCTCACTTTCAGATTTATCCCTTAGGTTTTACGTTCAAAGTTGTTCCTCGCTTATTTCTCCCATGAACCTGAAAGCCCACGATGAAAAAAACTCGTTGCATATATCGTCGCGTATGAAAGGAAAAGTGGGATGCAATCGATGCATAGCGTTGAAATCAAGACTGGTCCTTGGTATAAGCGATTCTCGATGCGATCATGGGCAGTATCGATTATGCGAAATTTAGCGGTTATTTATCATGCCGTTAGCAGGTTTATTGTACCGAAATCGTCGTTTTATGTTAATCCAGGATCTGTAATAGTACCGGTGATGTCGGCAGCGCTGATAATAAGAATAATAACGTCGTTAACCGCGTGCTAATCTGGCAATCTGCAATTCCGACAACAAATCAGATGCCGATCTGCGAGTTACTGCCCTTGATGCGTCGGTTCCTCGAGTCAAACTCGTGGATCTCTTCCGCATTTGGCTCCTTCTTTCTCCCTCCCCTTTTCCCTTTTTTTTTTTTTTAGAAGACGTGACTAGCATTCGAGCGTTTAGAACTTTCTCCTATTTTCGGATCCCTCTTCGATTCTTCGTTAGGCATTCCCCCCAGTCTCTAATGTACCAGCATTGTCTAACACATCGATGACGCGTAGTTCCAGTCAATTTTTAACCCCGTTACCGCAACGTACAAAGTCTACGTCTAGAAGGCCCGTGAAAATGCACGGGCGCTGACTTAACCCGCAATGGCCAACGGTAAAGCATTTTCTTCGTAAACGAAAATTGTGAACGAAGTCCTTGGTCTTCGGCTGTGACCTTGATAATATATCGTTAGCCAGGGTCTCTCACGCCGACTTCCAGATTTCCCCAGTAGCCACTTTCGGCCTTTCTCGATTGCTCCTTCTTTGATCGATTTAGATGGATGACCTGATGGCGAGAAAGAGGCTGCCCATCATTGTGGGTGGCACCAACTATTATATAGAGTCTCTTCTCTGGAAGACCCTCATTCGAGACCCCGAGAACGCGGATCAGGCCGAGCAGAGCAGCGAGGAGTCGGACTGCCAGGCGAGGGACGAGAGGCAGGAGGGCTCCTCCTCGAAGAAGATGAAGTTCGACGAGCTAACGATGGGGAAGAGTAACGAGGTCCTTCACGAAAAGCTGAAGGAAGTCGATCCGGAAATGGCGCGAAGGCTGCATCCGAATAATAGGCGTAGGATTATCAGGTGAGCATCGTGGTCGTTGTGCAACGACAACGCAACCGCCAATTCGAGCCGCTTCTTCCCTATCTCGAGTCTCCTCGCGTCTTTTATTACACGCAAACTCTCATTACGTATTTCGTTACACGCAAAGCGTTCTTCCTTCGGGCCTCCTTTCGATTAGTTTTTTTTACGGTGGTAAGCGTACAAGGTTCTTGCAGGATATAAGGATCGTTGGGAACGTACGTGTAATGAAAACTCGTTTTGCCTATCACTGGAATTGCATGCATTCGTCTTAATGCGTTGAGCGGATCGTTTTGCGCTGGAAAACGGGATAGAAGGAGCTCGAGTAAAATAATCGCTCTTTGAGGAAGAAATATGGTTGATTCAACTTTGTTTGCAGAGCACTGCGCTCAGCGATTTTTTTTTTTTATGGATGTAAGGAATCTATACGTGCGTAAATATTACGCATTTCCCATCGATTAGCTCGGTGTTTGGAATCGTGAGGTGTCTTCGGACGCGGAGTCGATTCGTCTTCTACCGTTAACGGGTTAACGTTTTATCAATGCGTGACGCTCTCTTGCGTCAAATTACATATTGTTATCTGTTACCAATGACGTAACAGTGCGTAAAATAAACATCGAGTGCAAGAGACGGTAGGTACGCCAGAGATATATCTATTCAACTACGGTTTTTATTAAGATTTCAGGCTGATTTGCGTTGCAAATACGCGCGTTATAAATCGCTGCGCGAATAATGAATGTTCTCTTTAAAGTCTTCTTACGGGAAGGATAAATTTGTATTTTTCGTTGCATCTTTACTCTTTGCATCGCATAAAAATAATGGACGTTGAGGAAAGCATCGTTCTTTCCCCATTTCTCCTTTCGAGTATTTTTTCGCGATAATAAAGCGCCGATCCTCCGCAAGGTGCAAAAGATATTGCAAACGCGCGAAGGTTCGTCGGAGCTCTACGACATTTCCAAGGCCGCATGGATAATTGCACTTCGGCCGCGTCGTAATTTTATCCGTCACATTACATTTAATATCCAAAAAAAGGCATTATTCAGATCTACGGATCTTCGCTGCGATATAGATGTTGCCGGTTAATTCGTTGAATCGATTAGCATTTTTCAGGTGGTCGCGATGCAATAAGCCTCAAGGAGACTCCCGCGTAACTCTTGAAAGCGTTCACGGCTTACGAAATTCGTGGTGCCATCCCGGTAGATAAAATTCTGACCTACTTTCGGCGGCACTTCGGAATTAAGTTGAGGCTTGCGTCACTCTTCGCCTTGATACCGGCACGCCTATGATATCTATGAAATGTATGTTAAAACGCAGAGCCCGGTGGGGATTAAATGACGATGCTCATTCTCCCTTTTCCCTCGTCAGCGCTCGGAACGCAATGGAAAATATCAATGGGAATTGACCGTTGGACAGTGGTAAAAGCGTCGACTCCAGAGTCAAGCGTTGACTCCGGACAGGATTATCGTCGAATAAGCTATGCTCTCTCGATACTCGATCGTTACAATTACAATGCTCAGTATATGCGTCTAGAAGGAAACGATGACAAAGGGACGTAGGTATGCGTGTTTTATATTTAGAAAGGCAATAAAGCAGGATTACGCTATTTTATCGACATATTTTCGTAATTAAATACGTTTTGGAAGGGTCCAGTTGGAATTGGAATTTTTAGCAATGTGCGTCGTGCACGCTTCGATTTTCCTGGGCCGAAGTTCCGAGGGCCATCTGTTGACTCTTGCAATATGCTCCGGGCTTACGAAATTCGTTCTGATTGATATAATCCGGCGATCCTACGGTATTAATTTTGGCCACGCACCTGAATCGACTCTTCGCTGACCCAAATACGTGCTAGATACGCGTTACCGAGGGGCGTCAATTAATTCCGTAGATTAAACGCGGATCCGAATCGGAATTTAACACTTTGCCAGTCGACGTGCACACTCCTCCGCGAATTTGACGGCAGAGCTCTGCGGATATTTCGTATATTATACATCGTTATTGTCATCGATTTGGGATGCATCTAGAAAGCTGGTGCGGCGGAAGAAGCGGATCCATCGAATCGATCGTCGGTGTAATACATTAACAACCCGTAATCTGCCTTGCAGATTATAGTGCATAAGTGATGAAATTTTATAGGCGCCGAAGTACTTGGATCGGACTTTCGAAGCGTTTTATATATTCCACATTTTCAAATAAAGTCCCATCAAGAATTACTCCCGTACAATTTACAAATTGCAGCTGACAACTTAATGTTACGCTACCAGCTGCGTGGTAACGATCGGTATGAAACGTAGTTGTACAAGGTTGGCTGGTAATACACGAACAAATGTTTGGCCGACGCGCGTCAAACATCGTGGACTGCTTCGGATACTTCTGGAATCGTGTTAAGGGCTCCCATTGAGCTACTACAGCCGTCGAAACACTCGAAAATAACGGGAACAATTGATAGCGCTCTGACCCACTTCGGTTGCTCCTCCGTTAGGCTTAGATCGTGACCGAGCAGACCGGATGTTGGCCTTGATATAGATAAACAGGGTCTGCGAACCGGCTAATTCCGTACACTATTGTTCTTGCAATTGAATTATTAATCGGATACCCGACGCGACACGGAATAATGTTGCGGATAATCGCGAGTTTCTTCATCGCTATCGAGGCGTGACGCTACTCGCGGATTTTCCTGCTTCGAAGTCGGTCGCCGCGTTCCTACGCGCGTTGGAATTTTTTCGTTCCGAAGCATCCACGTGCCGAAGATCGAGAAAGTGGCGATAGACGGAAGGCGATTGGCCGAAAATTTTGCACCGACGAGCCGAGCAGACGCGATCTCGTGGCGCTCTTGTTTACCTGCACCAAGATCCGCTTTCTCGCGCCAGTTAAAATTAAGCTCTTTAACTCGCGACGAATGATGAATTGGCAGTCGTCGGTGTCATTGTCAGATAACCAGTTTACGCGGTGGAGCGGCCGCGATAAGGTATCGAGCATTGTCTCGACTCTCAGATTTAATCCCCGGGAAGTGATTTTCGAACGTTATCTCGTTCACGCGCGACACCCAGCGATTCCCTGATAAACGACGCGTGCACATTGGAAGGACATGAAGCCGATAGTAAGTGGGCGATATTTCTTGGAGCCAAATTCTTCGATCACGTGCTCGGCGTGTTCCCGATAAAGATAAGCCCTATGACTGATAAGTGTCGCGACGGTCGTCCGTTTTGCACGGTGCCGAATACTACCGTGTACAAAAAGTTTCAGGAATTTGTTCGTAAAATGAAGAATGCCATTCCTGATAAATCTCATCGTCGCCTTCAAAGCGACCCTTTTCGGCCGCATTCGAATGAAAAATTCCCAAAACATTTTGTGCGCGACGATAGTGGGCCGAATGGACACGCAGGCCTTGAGTTTTACTCGGCCAATCTTCCCCTCTATTTCCTCGATCTTCCTGCACGCTTACAGGATCCACCGATTCATCGTCGCAAAATTGCGCGATTAATTACCACAATTATATTTCCTTTGTCGCGTAAGAATGGAGATTACCTTCGGCTTTGTCTGCCCTCAGGCTATTAATATGGCTGTTACTTAACGGTTAACTCTCGGTCCCTCCGCACAACCTTCGCGCGGACTGTAACTCGAATCTTTTACGGCCGACTCAAAGCTGCACTCGAGCACGAGTGGTTTAGTTTTAATTCAAGAATTAATATTTCTGATCGATCACGAGCATTCACGAATTTACTCGCAATGCCCACTAGGCGTGTGAAATCGTTAGAGAAGCTCTGTTTATCGCTCGGCGCGTGGCCTGATTATTTTGAAAGATTATCGATCAAATCGAAGGTTGTAAATGAAAGTTCGAACGATAAACACGTCGTGTGTGGTATCGTTTTAAGGATCGAGAATTAATACGAAAGGAGAGAGAGATTGTTTTTAACCTGCCGCGCGTGGTACACCCACGCGAGGAGTAATCGAGGAAGTGCACGTGCATACCTTTGTTTGCGTGCACCTTGTTCCGCTCTTTTCTCGCGAACGCACCAATCTTGGGTTCCAGTAGCACACCAGGCCTATGTTATTTCGCGAATTGCGCGATTAATTACGGCAATCGCCGTTTCCTCCTCCTCGGAGGATAACGATGTACCCCTTAATCCGTAACCGCGGATGATCGTCCATCGTTTGCATTAATGCCCACGAGCGGGGCTGTTTACTAATTAAATTAAGAGCCTATCTCGGGTTAAGGTCTGCTCGGCTCTCTGGAAGAAACGCTCGCGTTCTGGTGCGCCGTTTAGCATATCTCGAGTGTAAGTCCCTCACCATCGGGTATCGTTGTTTTTACATTAATCTCTAGCGCGAGAATTGTAAGAATTCCGATGTATTTCTTATCTTCGTAGTGAAGTGCGATGGAAAGAACCATCGTATTTTTTAAATACAATTAATAAGGAAATACAAGCGGTTTATTGGCTCGTGCAGAGTTTATCGAATCCTCGAGTAACTCGATCGCGAGCATTACGAGTTCCCTCGCAAGTGCTGCCTTTTGATCCATTATTTTGACCGCGGTTCATATTTTAAATAAAATCGTGCACGAACTCGGTGAAGGAGCACACGAGCCGAAAGTTACCGCAGGTTCACCTGCCCGCGGACTGGCATCGTTCGTGGAATTTTGCGCGTCTAAAGGCACATTCATAGTGACCATCGGAACCCATCCGACTTTCACGGAATACAACCTGGTGAAACGCAAGAATCGAAATAAAAAATCACAAGTTCCACTTTTCTCCGGGATATAATGTTGTTTCTTAATCGTCCATGGGCCGAATTATATCCGCGAATTATACAACCTGCAAGGCATTTATTTTGATATTTCAGGTCGTTGATGCTGCCAACCATCGTCGATATTGTTATCGATCATCTCAGAGATATTGTATGTGACTTGAAATTTACTCGGACCCATAGAGTATTGACACCGTTTCAAGATCATACACGATGCATCCAAAGGTAATCGAGCAGATTCGCGAGCAGTAAACCTTGGCCTTTCGTCGAGAAAGACGCGAACCCTTTGAGAACGTCGATGGTCTGGGCGACCATTAGTATCCTCTCCCTCCCAAAACATAAAATTTTGACTTTCATCCTTGGGGCCTGTGTGAACGCACCCTGAGAGCATACCACGATCACACGTTCGACAATGGCCAATTAGGGCAGGGCAGGTACGTCGCCGTTTCTGGACAACTGCTACGCTTTCACAATATGGCCACCGACGGCAGCTGGTAATGCAAAACTTTTTCTGCCTGCAGAACCTTTGCGCCCGTGCTGTTTCGCGCGTGAAAAGACGTCGAATTCTATAGGATATCTGGATCAGGTTGAGTTAGGTCGGAAAAGGCCCAACGCCAGGTGTCGGACTTTTCTTCCTTTTGTACCTTCGTCTTCTTCGACGAATAAATATATTGCCCCTGCGTAGTCCGTCTATCGGCGGACTTTTAAACGGCAGTCATCGATTACTCGAAATCGTCCGCGCGGCTCATCGCCCTCCTCGCACCCGGATGCGAAGGAACAAGATCGTCCTCCAATATCGACGCGTCTCTTCCGCTCGTAGGGAGATATTTGGGATATTAATAGGCGCGATAGTACATCGTACGCGTATCCGTTATTTCAAGGATCTCCGCACTCATTTCCAAGGCATCAACGTCAGCGTATATTTCGAGTTAACGAGAATTTGTACTTACATCATCGAAACCTGCGCAAACTCAAGATACACGATAGCAATGGCGAGTTGCAAATGACACAAGAACCATAACCAACGCGTTTCTCGGTTATGTCACGGTTCGATCGAGCTACGGAAGAGCGCGGGTAGGGGCCACTCTGGCGCAGCGCTGGGTTTCATTCATACGGCGGCATTAATGAAAAAAAATTACTACAATGTACTACATATCCTCGCTTAGCAGTCCAACGGCGTGCGGCGTTGGTGAGGAAAGAAAAATTTGGTTTCTGCACTCGGCACGATTTCGTTCGTGACGGCCTAGAAGGTGGCCGGGCACAGGTATCGTCGCCTTGTCCCGAGGATCGTCCGAAGGCACGCATGAATATGTCCGGCACGCATCCCGAACACTCGTAAAACGTGCCTTGCCCTCTTCCTATTTGTCGAACGGGGGTGTTCCGTTCTCCTCCGTCGGTTCCTGCCTCGACCTCGATGACACGGACGTCTCCGTCGTGCCGAGTCCACGTCGTCCTGCACGTGTGTACACGGCCGTACGTGAGCCACGTGTAGCGCAGGGCCGTCTCACGGGTTTCTGGCGCCTCACGGCCTCGTGCCTCTTCCGGAAGTGCCCCGCGCCTCGCTCTTCCGCCAGGGATTTGCGATATCCGCGCTAATCCTATGCCTTATCCTCTGCCTTCGAAACGTTGTTCGTCACAGCAGGCAAAAAGGAATCTCCCTTTAGTGCTTCTGTCCTTTTGCGACGCGAGCGGACTTGACCGCAAGAGGGGTTTATATTTTTGGGTAAAGCGTAGATACAAGTCGTTACTTTTTGAGAAGAACCAGGAAAGAGTTTCGCAACCCGAGGTTCCCTAGCTTGGGCCATTTGAAGTATCAGAGTCGGAGAAGATTTCCAGGAAGTATAGGCTGTAAATCAGGCTTTGGTTAGCAGGTGGTCCCGAAGGTTCCGCCATGGTGACGGCTTTGAAACGGCTGCAAAACTACTTTCGTAATCCTTGTGTCATTATTCACGATTTATACGGCATGGAGGACTAATTGTTGCGATGTACAATGAAATCGGAAGACGGTTCTGCGCTTGGATCCGTTTGAAAGGACATCCAAAGTAGTTTGGCGTATTCAAAGACGTAAAATACACGCGTCATTCTTACATATCCAATCGGATAAACTCGACTATCAACCTTCAAACTCGAACGGTCCGCGAACGTTAAATAGTTGATTTGCGGTGGCATTGTTGTTTCTTTGGCTTTTTTAAAAAACACGTTCCTCTTCGCTCGGTAGGTGTTTTCTGGTAGATCCCAGGAAGACGGTTCTCCGCGTATAAAAGCGGCATATCGACGGGCTCCTTTGACCGAACTTCTCGAAGTCGCTCGGAGCGGCAAGAATCCCCGGTTTGCGCCACGGCAAAAACCGAAGTCCTATCGCTCTTTCGAACGATAGTCGATTCCCTCCAGCAAGAAATTCGAGGAGGAACGTGACGAGATCGAATCGAGTTCTTACAAAATTCAAGGACTCGAGCATCCCAGGCCTCTTCTCCACTGGCGGAAAGACGAATCGGCCCTAGAGTGCAAAGAGAAAGAACGGGCAAGCGGGCCCGAGTAGTACTAATTTCACCGAATCAGCACTCAAGATAAGCTGCCAGGTTGGCTAATGATTTATAGCCGCTCCTAAGCAAATTATGTAGATCGCGATATTTGATTAGCACCGAGCAGAGAATACGGGCCAACTGGTACACGAGCCACGGAGTAAAGTCGCCCAATGTAAACGGCGATAAAGCTACGCGCGCTCGCCTTCCAGCGTCTCGAATTCTTCGCGGCGTTATTTGCCTTTTATTTTCGCGAGTACAATTTTTTACCGACCGTTTTTGCCGCGTCCCTTGCTCTCGGGAGTGCTCGATGCTAAATGACCGGGCCATGGCGTACGAGTGTTGCGTTTCAAGGATATCGCTGCCTCCGGTGCAGCAGGACTGCCTGCAGTAATATTATCCCCATGTCTTAATCGGGAATCGATCTAATAACAAAGCTTGCGCAATTCTCTCACTTTTTTTTTCGCGCAGATAATTCGTCGTATTTTTTATCCCAAGCCAATTTTGCGGAGTTCCCCGTGTAAGCGCGTGTACGTATACGAGATTATGCAATTGTCGAGGACATGATCGAAAACGAGGTTCCGCAATGTTACGCACACACGGGGCAGCTTGCGCAATCGTTAATGCCATAATCGAATCGTTCTTCTCATCGTCTTGCATTTCATATTTCTCGCTGAGAAATCGGCGCTAAAGATAAGCACGATTCGAAGCGAGGAGCCGGAGGGAGAATGGGTCCGATCCGGCGCAACGTGCTTCTTTAAATATTCACGGCTTTTTTAAAGTTACCGGCCATCGCTCGATTACACTTTCGATGTCCGTATCGCGGCGCGAGGTAAAATTCCCGTTGTGGGCGAACCGTTTCCACGTAAGTAAGACGGAGAAATTGTCCGAATGGCCGCACGAAAGCCTGGGATCGGCCGTAACGCAACTTGGCTTTACCTCCGCGCAGTAAAGGGAATGTCCTGCCTTTATCGGAGCCAGTGTTCCACCATTGACCCCGCCGTCTTAATAAAGCAGCGGGTTTTCGACTCGATCCGTCTGGACACGCCCCGTGATCCTTTCACGCTCCTTTCCCAGCTTCCACCGCCTCTCTTTCTCTCTCACCCCCCTTTGCCTCTCCCCCTCTCTCTCTCTTTCTCTCTCTTTCCCTCTTCCTCGCTCCCCCTCGCCCTCTCCCCCTTCTCCCTCCCTTCCGATCTCCTCGCATACGCGCCCGACTTCGCTGAAACAAATTTCGAACATTTTTCGGCCGCCGCGAGGTAAACGCACGATCGCGTTACGATCCCCCGTATCCTTGGAAACCGAGAGTCCGTTTCGGCGCGAGAAAGAAGAAAAAAAGGAAGGAGACGTACGGGATGCTTTGCATATGCAAGGAGAAATGGACGCCGATGAGTTATAATCATGGGTGGTGGGCGCCCCTCTTCTCGGGACTATAAAAAGCGGTGAAAGGATCGCGCTGGAAAGACCGTACGGGAATGCTCCCGATATTATCATTAGCCGCGTCGAAGGAAATTGGCGGGAGGCGAAATGGAATATTACGGACGATTATCCATATCGAGAATTGGCCTGCCCCTAGCCTTCGAGGCGACGATCCAGGTCCCGCGAATTAAGGGATATTTCCTCCGGCCGCCGTTATCTCGCGCACCGCCGGTACATGTGCCGCCGCTATCGCCAGTCACGGATGCCGCATCTCCGTGGGGACAAGCGATGCAGAAGTGATACTCGCGAGTAGAGCCTCGGCGTACGTTAAAACTCGATGAGCTTCGTTTGCTCTAGTGCATTACGATCGGACGTAACTTTGGTTCCTCACCAACGCGAGGCTGCTTTTGGGCCGAATTCTTATATATCTTTCTCGATCGTTCAAAAATTTACGCGAAGCAACAATTTCCAGACTCTGTCGTTCCTTTCTCTCTCTCTCTCTCTCTCTCTCTCTCTCTCTCTCTCTCTCTCTCTCTCTCTCTCTCTCTCTCTCTTTCTTCTTTGTTCCTCCATAAAAGCGATAGTGCGCCATCGATTTGGCGAGCTACCCGGAAGAAGGCTCGTCCATTCCCCTTTACGCGAGTGTTGGCCAACGTTTGTACGGTTCGATTGATACGCGCCGCACGAGCCTCGAAGATTTACATCCGAAAACTCACCCTCGGCTTGTTAACCGATAAGCGAGCTGGCGGTTTGGAAAAATGTAAAAGGTGCCACGGCGAGCGCGGAATTTAGCGGCGCGCTATCTCGGCCCCTGTCGGCTTCATATTTATTTCTAAGCCTCCCATCTGCCCGCAATAGGCCCTGACAAATGTAGATATCTTTACTGCGCATTATTTCGCACTTTAGAGGGACTGATAACGGCCGCTCCGCGCTGTAAATTCTATTCTCTCGCGACCGTGGGCCGGGGGAGGGCGGCCGATCGGCGAGGGGGGCGGACCTTGCCTCGTGTGTACGGTGCATCGCCTGCGCGGATTTATCGGCCGGTCTTCCGATTTTTCGGCTCCTTCGATAAAAGCGCGATCCAACGTGCTCGTATCGTGCCACGGTTTATCGTCCTCCGCCGCCAATACGTCGATGGGAAATTCGTTCCTCGACGGATTTTTCCCCTTCGTCCTGCGATCCAACGGCACCGCCGCTTTCCAAGATGGTTTAGCACCCTCCTTCTTCGCGGCCAATTCCATTCGATAGCGTTACCGCGAATATGTTTAATCGCGGATCGAAAGCGTACATTCGAGGATTTAGTTCTAAACGGTCAGCATCGTTCTCGACTCAAGGCGAGAAATGCGGCGTTTCTTTTCGCGGTGCGAATCGTCGTGGAATGTTTCGCCATCTTCGAACTACGTATCGCGTTCTCTAGAGACTGGAGGGTGAAAAAAATGGTCGGACTGGACGCGAGGAAGCGGGTAGGAGGTAGGTGGAAAGGTTCGAAGACGGAGGAAAGTAAGCAGGAAATATTCTGGGCGTGCCGCGCTGAGACAGACCCTTGCAATCACTGTTTGAATCCTTGCCAAGCGTTGCCGCCGTCTTCCGCTATTAGGCTCTCCTCTCCCAGTGCCTCTTAGTTTTGCTAGACATCGAGCGAGTTTGGGGGAAATAATAGGCGATTTTGCTCAACGAATATCATTCGGGTCTCGATCCAGCTTTAAAAAAACGCGAATCTCGAGCGTAAAGCGGGAACGGATCGAATATGTTTTGGAGTGCAATAATGAAGCGGCACTGTTTTTTATGGACACCATTGAAAATCAGTTTTAATATTTCCCTTCTAAATTGTTCACGGTATACTCGAGAAAGAATGTGCCCTTATTCTTGTTTTTGACGATCGACGATAATTTAATACCCCGAGTACGCGTGGGTGGCGACTTCATATGGAATCCCACACTTTCATTTTTGACGATCAGTCGCCCATCGCACGTCCGTGAAAGTGGCGTAGTCTTCTCGTTTTTTCCCTTCGCCCCGCTCTGTCTAGGTGGTGCGGGGAAACGAATCGCTCTTCGATCGCCACCAAAGGGCGCCTTTCATCTCTCCTGATTAAAAGGATCTTTCAATATTCCCACGTGTTTCTTATTTTTCCTCCTGCAGCAGTACCACGTTGAAACCCTCGATAGGTCCAGGAACGAGCATCGAAACGGATCGGCACTTGTGCAACCACAAGGTACCTTTGGGAAAACAAAAAAAAATGCGATTTGCCCAGAGAAGAGACGAGCTCAAAATCAGCCTACCGTCCATCGGTCGCTATAAATAGATCGGCAGGTAAAATAGATATCTGGTTACGGATAGGATTGAAATCGATTTTGCGCAGTGCGCATCGGTCCGAAATTAAAGATCGGGCCGGTGACCCGGCGTGCAAAGGTTCATCGTATACTTGCCATCGTGCAACCGAGAATAACTCCTCGGATCTACGATTTTCCGTTAACGATAAGGAAACCGAGATATTGGTAATAAAAGATATCGTAATAATATCTCGGTGCGTGTTCCATCGACGATAACGATAACGATCTTGCAATCTCCAAGGGAATGTAACCGTGGTGCAACATCGCAGCAGCACTTTGTTTGTGCCATTATCTCATTATCAGGAGGTATTTAATTTGCTGGGTCATCGTTCCTTTAAAATTCTCTGACTCAGTGCGCAACGATAACAAACGTTGTTGCACTTCTGAGTGCAACGGGATTGAGTAATCCGATCTGTAAACAGCGGGATTTTTTCAACGCGAAGTCAGATTGGCGCTGGTGCATGGGCGCGGAAGTACGAGTAATGTAGGTATTTATAAAAAATTGACGTTCAGCCTCTATACCGCTAATCTATCCACTTAAGTCCCTCATTTGGCGTACTTGAGAAAATTACGCGCAAGTCGTACGCGAGCGGTTCAACCTTTAACTAGTTTATGCATTTGCATAATTATTATATTTACTTAAGCGAGCATAATTTATCGGAACGCGTATACGCGTGTATAGCAAAAATAGCGGATCGTATAGTTGTATTTCGCAGAGTCGTACGTTTGACATGGGATCGCCTCAAACGCGTTGTTGACCAAGTCAACATACCCAGCTGCAACAGTAAGCGGAGGAACGTAATTTCCGCGTGAGCGAGCGCGGACTTTTTCGTCCATCAGAAACGTCAAACTAGAAGCGTGTGGCGGAGAGGATACCACGGACCACTTAGACGGATAGTTTTAATTAGAAAGGGCCTTTTTTTGCCGAGGTCGACGTTCCACGTAGGCACCGCGCGGTATTCCCAAGGCCAGCGTGAAAACGTGGGACCAGGTCCTGTCCTTGAGGCCCTCAGGTGAATAACTGGCGCGATAATTAATTCGTGATTATAATCCGGCACGATGACGCGCCTCCGAGGGAAAAGGGCGCCCGTTTCGTTTCAAAGATCGCCTGTACTTCTCCGTAAACCGACGACACTAACCCTTCGCAACATAGACGGACGTATCTAATTCCGTATCTTACGAATCTCTGCATATTAAAAATTGGTCCTTTAAAAGGGTCGCGTTTTTACTCGATCATTCGAACGCGATTAAATCGCAGCGCAGCGGGACGAGCGGTGCACTTCGTTATGCGATGGATTAACACTTCATAAAATTGCTCGTACGCAATCTCTCGATGGTGCTTGGCATCCGAGATAAACGTTCCAAGTGTAATTGCGTCTCCCGACGCGGCACTTGAAAATAGTGATGTTTACTAACAAGACGGCCGTTTGCTGCGCAGAATGTCGTCGCGATGCACTTGCTAGATAATAACGGAGAAACAGGAAGGCTCAAGGAACAAAGACCTTCGGACCTTTCACGGCATTTCAAAAGCATTGCATCCAAAGCCATTCCACCGCGGAGCATTAACGCTCCACCTTTTCTATCGCGTTACTTTCACGAATACTTATGCAAAACAAAGCAATAACGGCAGAGTGCGGCGACCCGAATCAGGGCTTTTTTCTTACTTTTCTCCCCTCGTAAATCCGATGGGAATAATCTCGGTTTATTTTTCCCGCTAATGTTGATACACCGGCGAGCTGCATCTTCCGGAGCCGGTTTTACAGTTAAGGTACTAACCTTGACTCAGTGAACATTCAGGAAAAGGAATGCCGAGGAAAGGCGCGTGCCTGCACGTGTCTAACCCGAAGTCATGTCTAATGAAGAACTTCAGGCTCGGGGATATTCTAATTATCTTCGCGCACTGCTTCTTATTTACATCGACCGGCACTGAGCCAACGGCCGACTCTTTCGTTAATTAAATATCCCTCCATTACGAATCCTACGAAATATTCCTATTTTTTTCCCATCGTCTCTTTCTCGCACTTCCGTGTTCCGTGTTGGCGATTGAAAAAAAAAATTGACTTCGATCTTGGAGGTTCGTACTTTCATCGCGGTGTTTCTAATTTCATCGGTCAGGAGATGCCGGCTTCCAACCGAGGATCGGTTCGAGTTTTTTTTCAAGGGTGGCCGAGTATTTTCGTCCATCGGCAACGCGTGGGGTTCTATCCCACGTGTAACTATCGATGACGACGACGTTTTGTGAATTCCACGTTATTCGATCTCATCGATGCGCGTGCTTCTTGCTTTACCGATATATCCAGGATCGATTGTCCTTTATGATAGCGTCGAAACATTCGATGTACAACTTTGCTCGTCGATGATGTACATCGTTTTATTTCTTATACGGTCGTTTACGAGGACGGGGAGACTTTTAATTAGGCGTGGAAAATAATTCCGGGCAAATGCGCGCCATTACGCGGGAGAAAGTTAAGATTTCGGGACCCCTTCCTGACTAATGGCCCGTCTTATGGATCGCCGAAAATCTTCCCGGCAAAAGGAGGTCTGGGCGAAGGATTTAAGCAAGGGAGCAAGATGGAACGATCTCTCCCTCGATTGCCACGATTTTTTATCCCTCGATGCTGCCGCCACCGCAGATTTTTCACTCGAACTTTCAACCTGGATTTACGAATGCGATTAGCGCTCTGTTTTTTAACCAACGCTTCGTAATTAGCCGCTGAAATTCCCAGCACTCAGCTTCACGCCCGATAAATGCCGCGTATTTTTCATTAGAGCTTGTACGTCGCTCGACGGAATTCTCGAGTTTTCCTCATTCAGCATAATATCTCGATTAACAAGACGCCGGTTTTCCGGGTTTTACTGCGTCTCTTCATCGCGCTTCGTACACTTCGTAGAGGATAATTACGAGATAAGCGTGCATAAGAAGCGTTCCGTTCGCTAATCATTAGTTCTCCTCCTCAAACGTTTCTGTATCGCCACTGCTTTCGAGTAATCCCCGGGTCAGCTCAGTCGCCATATCCTGCCGCCATATACAATCGTACTTCGCTTCTGATCCCCAAGGATTTTTGTTGCGATTCGATCACGTTTCTCCGCCTGCCAGCCATAAATTTCTCTCTCGCGGATTTATTCAGACCTTGAGCATCGCTCGAAGTAACACTCCGATTTCTGCGACTGCACGCGATATCTCGATTAATAACCCGCCGCCTTCTCCATGTTTGTTGTACCATTTTATACCGCTCCATAGGTTTCACGGAAGTAGATTAAGAGATAAGCTAACTACGTAAATCCAGTACGCTGAATTCTCCCCGGCGGCCGTTCAATTCCACCATTTTTCGCACTCCACTGTTTTTCTCTGCCCCTTTTGAAAAAAAAAAAGCATATTTTCCTCTACCTTTCCTCCGTGCACCCTTAATCTCTTTAGCGATAGCTCGACTTTAATTCTCAGGAATTCGAGGGCGGCTTGTTTTTCGATGCGGGGAGAAAAAGCAAAGTTCGCTGGAGAAACGCTCGGTGATTAGCTGTCTCGGGTACGGAGGTTCGGCCTCTGGTCGCAGTCGGTTGCATTTATGTCCGACTCGACAAACGGGTGCACGGCGAAGAAAGACATTCTGTAACGAGTGGGTGGCACAGGGAGGCACGTGTGTGCACGTGTGACGTTCAACGGACTACTTAAAGCGTTTCACGAGAAACGCACGGGGAAACTTACGGCGCGGCACCGCTACGTAACGTGCCGACAGGGCGTGTTCTCCCTGATAAATTCCATAACGATGCGGGTATGCGATAATTACGATTCGATATCGGGAGATCGATGGTGCCGCCGGGAAGCGATTTTCGGACGGGCCTCGTCGGAGCCGCGAAATAATATCGTTCGTGTTAAATCGAGCTCGCCGTGTCGAAAATGGACAGCTCGAGTGTCCGTGAGGAGCAAATGAAATTATCGAACGAAAGCCTCGGTTGCGGCGGTATGTAGTTCGAAGGAGCGTAAATTAGATCGCTGGTCAAATCGATCTTCGAATTATTCGTTCGGGGAATTAAATATAATTCGGAAGCTGAGTATTTTTTTTCCGCGATAAAAAAATGAATGCGAAATTTTGTCCTTTTCGAGTAGAGCACGGCAGTGAATTTAGTCGCAGTTTTATCGCGATAAATGGGGAGAAAAATAAGAGGCTAAGAGGTTTCGGACAAAATGTCTCACGATGAGTCGATATAAATAACTTTTTGCGAGAAAGTCACGATCCGTTCTCCTTGAATCAACTTTCCATGGGCTCGTCGCTTTATAAAAAAGCAGGTTCAGGCTTACCGACCGGAATGAACATCGAGTAACTTTGATCGGGGCAGTACCATATTGCGGTTGTGGTTAAGCGTGCTGAATGGAATACAAGACGACACTGACACCGCGATTTGTCTGAAAACGACTTTCGTAAAGAAGCATCGCGATAACTTCGAAAGCTCGCACCTTAATTACCACGAATAATCCCGATCTTTGCCGCCCCTAAATCTCCGCCAGGCGTTACCAGATAAGGATTATTCTCGGCTTGATAAAAAGGATTAATTTCCCAGCGAGTAGTTAACGCGAGGTGAGCGCGCGTAACAAATGTGCAGTCGACTGACCTACAAAGGCTCGGGTTCCGCGAGTGAACGTGTCGTCCGATAATTCCAGTTTGCTGAACTACGGGACACTTTTAAATTCTATCCGCGAATAAGAGATATTTCAGCCATGGCGAGGTCCAGCTCTTGCCCCTCTCTCTCCACCCCTTCCGCCACCCTCGAACGAGGGATTTGCGTTTGAGGCAAGCAGTGAGGCTCTTTATTCAGAATTCCTACGGTGCACTTACAGTACTTAAGAATAACCATTCGATTGCGAAAGGTTTAGCCGCGAAGCGTGCGCAAAGTGCAACACCCGGCCATTTTCCCCCGGGGAATTAATTGCCCTCGGATTCTGCCGGTTTGTCTCGTAAACCAGCCGGCTTTGGACTTAATTCGACTCGACAAATAATGTCGCGAGCTAATCTATGCTCGTACGAGCGCCGTTATAGATTCCGCAGATCTCGGTTTGTCCGAGGAGTGTTTTATGGATTTCGGTTTACCTCTGCCGTTAGTTTCAATTTGTTAGCCACGGGTCGGATTTGGTCCGTACCTTGGAAAGACTCGGGCTTTGGAACACGAAGGAAGGAATTAATGGGGTGTCGGGAGTTTAATGACGCTGCTCATTAAGAAGGAGAAAAGGTTGTTTGCGCTTTCCTTATTGGATCGTTCGCTTATTTTCTCGATCTCCGCGGAGTCTCTGCTCGGAGAATGGCCGGATTAAAGAGTCAACCTCTTTACACCGTATTTATTTTTGGACCCTCGAAGAAGCGATACTGACGGGACAATCGTGACGCGGTATGGATGTTTAAGGACGATTATTATTCCCCTTACCGGCCAGTATATCGGTGTGAAATTCTCTAAAATATTCGACAACTTTTCGAGCAAGAAACATCGCTCTCCCAAGCGGTTTTTCGTTTCTTCTTTACTCGAAGGGAGACTAAACGTGAAGTAGGTTTTATATATTATAATGAGTTACAATCTGCTAAATGCCATAATTAAGCGTCCATAATTATCCCCAATTAAATAGTTAACTCCGTGTTCGATTGTGCATTACCTCTGTCGCTGCGCTACTTTCCCACAAAATAGTGTTTAAATGGTCGTTGGAGGATAATTATGCTTCGAGACTCATTTCAGCACGTTCTTAGAACGATTGTCGGTAATCGAGCAACGACGCGCGGTTCCTCAAGAATATACCTCTTTTATAAATTGCCCATCGTCGAAAGTCCGAGAGCGTTCGACTCGCTTCTCTCTACCCTTGGCCCGTCTCACCATTTCGAAAGGGCCACCACGATCCGGCAAATTATACCCGGGATTTATCGCGCCGGCCGATTTGCCGATTGTACGGGAAATCAACCTGCCGTGCTTCTCCCTTGATAATTTATTCGAGATATTCCGCGATCTTTATTGGCTTTCACGCCGCTGCGCGGGGAAGAAAGAAGGAGAGCGATCGCTCCTCTATCTCCCGACAATTATATTCCGTGCCCTCCTATCGGCAGCGCTCCATTTTACGACGCCACGCTCGTTACCCGCTCGCCTCGAATTTTAACATTTTTCCTTATATTTTTACCGTGCGATGATCTATGCTAAACACCTGTGTTCACAGCAGCGGCCAGTATCTCTTCTAACTAGATGTATCAACCTATCCCGAGAGAAAGAGAGAGAGAAAGAGAGTCTTGGCTTCTGAGTCAGGTACTAAACCAAGTATTTATTAGTAGTCAAAGCTATATATGAACAGGTGTTACCGTAGGTGTTTGTTTATGGATCGACGATAATGGCTAGGAATTATACGGGCTCAAAACCGGGGCAAGAATACTTTGTGACGTCTCCTTTTCTATTGAAAAAATTTATAACACCTTCCGGCGGCCGGGTAGAGTCCGCGAGACCTTTTCGAGGGACCATTGACCTCCCACGATCGGCGTCGTTGCTTAACCGTGGCTTTCTAATTCGATCTCGGAACGCGAAAATGAAGGAAATTAAAGAGCGCAAAGAGGATGCGTTGCCCGCGGTACGATTCGTTCTTGGTCGGTTTCCCCTTTTTCCGATTCGTAGCCTTCCTCGCCTCTCCCCTTCCTTTGGACATTGTTACGTTCGCTGATTCCGAGTTAATTATAGTTACTTTGCTCCATTGATCGCTCGTATCGTATCTACGAGGAACGAAAGGAATTCCAATTGTTGCGTCATTTGGTACTGCGTCTCAATGCTCGAGGAGTTGCCAAATTAATCGAAATCTCGCACAACGGTTTGTCCGCGAGTAGCCTCCGCTTAACCCTCGTATATGCGACCGAGATTTCACGCTTGTTTGCCAACTTTGCAGCTTTGATACTCAACATTATACACGCGTAATTTAACGATGAGAAGAAACAAAAGATCTCTAAAAATATCCAAAGAACGGTGAAGCGGGACGATCTTGCGATACTTTGAGAGGAGCGCGTAAAAACCGATAAACCTCAAATCGAAAGGAATGCTCGCATAGACGAATGGTCCTCTGCATAAGGATCGAGCCGTGACTTTCCAAAGAAACTTTGGCCCGCGGTCCTCCGAAAATCGGCGCGAAACAAAATGTTTCGCTGGCGATCTCATAAATCCCAGCGACGCCATCGTTTTCCCGCGACGATTTCAAAGTATTCGAGCAATCCTCGTAAGTCATCGCCGATGAAAATACATCGTAAGAGCGACGTGAACGCCAACGGCGGAAGCACCGTTAAACGGCGGCACTATTATTGGAGCGCGGGTGGAATTACGTTACCCTTGTCTTTTATTAGCCGGCCGCGGTCCCCTTTCTTCCTACTTCAGGCCGCTCTACCGGCTCCTGCGGGATGACTAACGTCTGCCAGTCTCTCTGGCACGGCTCCAGGATTTCTTCGGGGAGGAGAGATAGATTTTACCCACGGTTCTGTCCTGTCTTGGCACAACCTTGGCCAAGCAGGTACTCCTGTCATTGCCACGTGGAGACACGGCCCCCAGGGGCCACTGATCCTACGCGTCTTTTTTTGGGGAGGCCCGATGTAGATAACGGATAACGCCGCTCGAAATTGCCGAATAGTTCGCCGGGGGCTACGCCGTCGGACGGCGCGAGATTCTTCCGCGGAGTCCCTACCGGAAGTTAAGATCGAAGCCACCGGATCGAGTAGTCGTTCCTTTGAAAATTTCGAGATCTTCGAGATGGAGTACTTTACGAGGTGTACGCGCGATTCATGGTCGTTGTTCGAACAGACGACAAGACCGAGCGAAGTACGAAGACTCCTTTATTTCGTTAGGTTTCGTTAATCGGAGGGAGGACCTTATCAAATATACGATGTAACGATGAACGAATTGAATGATGTAAATTGTCGCAAAATAGAGGAGTGGAGTAATGGTATTTTACGAGACTTTCCATGATTTTTTTTACAGTATATAGATTATGGTATTAGCGAGGCTGGAATTTTGGAGGGCAGGGATTTTTGGTCCGTACCGTGGAACGGGATTGTATAGACGGTGATCTCCAGATTTGGATCGTAATTTGCGGAGCCATCGTCTGGCGGACGCGTGTCACAGATTTGGACGATAATCCGCGCGAGGAGCGAGGCCCGAGCTTCCTAAATTTGGACCGCAACTTTTACTACGAGCGTGACTCATTGTATGGGATCTGGTTAACCGATCGGAGGCCTACGCGAACTCCGCTCCTAAGCTCGGCAACCGAACGTTATGTCTTCCGCTTCCGCGAGTATTTTTATGTCCCTTCCAACCGGTAAAGTGTCACCTCGCGTCTTCGCCCGAGCGCGAGTAATTTGTGGCTGTTTTGCTTAGGTTCAAAGAGAGCCCCGAAAGATAAGTTCGCCGACGAATTCGCGATGTACCCCTTCTCTTCGTTTTGCGCTCTTAAATCGCGAGGAAGGACGATGACGGCAGAGTGCGCGAATTAATTTGCGTTGGTATATTTTTATCGTTGTCTCGCCGAATGGTCGTGGACTGTTCGTCGCAAATAACTTCATTCGTCGTAATGGAGAAAAGAAAAAATTGGTACCTGCTTTCGCTATTGTATTCCCAAAAATACATCATTGCGCGAGGATTATTTCTACAGTACCGTGGTCCATCTTTCCACGATAGCGCGTTTATCGAGCACAATGTCGGACGGTTCAAAGCGCACATTTCCACTTCCATGACAGGCGCGAAGGCTGTCAAACGGTATGGATCCTACCGGGTCCGACATCACGGTTTTGTTTGCGCAGCGGCCAATTACTTAGTAGTACATTGGTCGCATCCGCGCTCCTGTATATCGGGCGGCAGCGCGCGGAAGGATTTATAGCGGCGGCCGGCACGAAAATGCGAGTGGAAAGTGGCCTTTTGCCGCTCGGAACGGCTCATAAAATTCTAATCTCGCATTATCTGTGGCATACGTTCTCCTTGCATATTTTGCGTTAACCGCATTATGCTTCTCGGTGGCGTACCGAGAAATCTAACATAAGGGAAAGTCCGGCATAGCGGATCAACGGGCGCATTTAGCCACGCCACTCGTGCGATTTATGCCGAGCCCGTTTTTAAACGGCCGCCAAGTTCACCGCGAACAATCGAAGACGATTACTTTTCCACGATCCGGGTCGGAAAGCGAAGTCGAGGGCTTGGAGCGGTTGGCTTCGATGTCCGGTTGTATCTCGACACCCGCTTCCAAGCGCGTTTAATCGAGGATCTCCCTCGAGCCTTTGACATTTCGGCCGCGAGAAACGCACGCAGTGACATCGCACTCGACTATTTTTCACGAAAGCCTTGCCCTTTTCCTCACACCTTATAGAATCCCAACTCCGAGTACGCGCTCTCTTCCCTACTCGTCCACTACAGAAGCTACCGTGATCGCGAAGACGATTTTTCCAGGCCGAGGCTCTTTCATCGCGCTACCATCGTTCTAATAGGATAAAGAATATCCTCAACGTGGATACCTCGGACGTACGATCGTCTTTGTTTCCCCGCGTCTCTCTCCACCGTTCAAGATCCTTCCTCTCACTCCCTTCCGGCGACATCTCGTCCTCGTATCATCGTACGCGCATCGTGCGTTCGCATCCTCGCGGAGCCACGCGGCCTCGATCCTCTCGCGCAGAAGGGACTCGATCCTCGTCGATCGGCTCGCAGCGCGCCGGGCAATTAGCCGCTCGTGGGAGTGGGACGATAATTCCCCGCGCGGAGTGTCCGCGAATTGACTTGTCCCGAGAGAAAGTAGACTTTTCCGCGCGTCCCCTCTCCCCGTACCTCGCGGCCTTTCCAGCCGATTACACGCCGGTGGCGATTACACAATCGTTGCCACACTGCCTACGATCTGACAGGAGGCCGGCGGGCCGGCCGGTGGGGGGACAAAAAGTGGAGAAAGACAGTAATATAGATATGGGTCGAAATCGACGATAAAGACGCGGGGCGGCCGCTGGTGTCGCGCGATACCGGTATCTGCCTTCCATTTCGTAAGATGCCGGGCTAATTAAGCGAAGGATCGCGCAACGTGGACTTTTCGTACGTCTCTATCCGTTCCGACATCTGCTCGGAAGGCTTGAACTCTGGTACGCTCGATCGGGCCAGAGATCGCGCTAATAATTCGGCCGATGAACCGGTGGAACGTTGATCGACGCTCCGATACGTATCTAGGTGTTATTTTTTTCTCGGCTCTTTCGTTCAGAACGCGCGTTCAAAGCGTTATTTTCTCTAGCTATAAATCTCTGCGACTTATTTATAGCGTCCGAGCTCTTTAACGATACCGACGCTCTCAAAATTTTATACCATACGCACGCTCGATGGAATCGATCCCTTCGGTCGATGCCTCGGTGCGTTTTAAATATCGGAACCTTCGTCGTTCCTCTCCATTTTTATTCGGTATTTTTCGTTCGCCTTTTCTTTTCGGCATTATTATCCCCCCTTATCGCTTCACGATTCGAGCTCGTCGTTTTTCTCCCCGCGCGACGGAGGCTCCGAGCTCCATTCCCATGGCGTTCGTGGCAGGAAAGTCGCATAAATATCGAAGGGATTTGAGATAGGATTCCGTTTTGAAAGCCGTACGTCGTCCGACGTGACACGGCATCGGCCCGATAAGTTGTGTGGCTTTGACCCAGTAATCGCGACCGCACGATGGCGGCATTGGATTAATTATCGGCGGGCTACTGTACCGGATGTTTAGGCATTAAAGACTTCGATTACGGACGTACAGAGCCACTGTGTAAATTCCGAAAATAGGTTTCGGTCGGCCGTCGGATTCACTAGAGTTCAAGCCGCAGCCCTGGCCGTTTTCCTCGGCTCTAGCCGTGCTCCAACCGATACTTTTTTAAATAGCTCATTTCCCCCGTCAGTGGTGTCGAACTTTACGTTCGTTTGTTATCCTTGCTATTCCTTACGCGCGGTTATAAATGGCGAAAATTAATACCGACGACGCAGGATGAATCGCGCATTACGATATAGAATATTAACCTGAGAGAAAATCGTTGATCGCGCGTAAGTATAGTTTGCAAAAATTGAAAGATGATGTATAGAGAGAGAGAGAGAGAGAGAGAGAGAGAGGGGGAAAGAGAAACAAGGGCAGTAGGGCAAGAGGAATACGCGGTACATTTATGCCAGATGCAAAAATAGATCCCGGACTTCTCGGAAAGGGATAGAACGTGTATTGTCATCCGAAGGCGCGTAGGAGGTTCTAGGAAGGCGCAATATAAGTGGGTAACTTGGTAATCCCCGCGTACAAAGTAATATCGCGGATAATATCGCACGGTGCCTGCGGGCGGAATATTGAAAATTGATTTTCCAGCCGAAGGACGAGGAAACCGCCTTATATATTGCCAGACTATCGACGATCGAGCATTTTTCTCAAGTTTGTTTGCAGAGCGTTCACTCTTGGCGATCCTCGTATTTACATTCCTCGCGTGTTTACGTGCATCGTGATATTAAAAATTGATTCACGGGCAAAGCAACCGGGAAACGAGGAAGCAATATCTCATACTTCTCTTCGTTCTCCGCGACCGAGAAATTTTCTCGACATTGTTTACACCGTCTTCGCGATTACCGACAAATCGTTCTCGAATCGGTTCGCGCCATATTTCTGTCGAGCGATTAGCACATTTTTACGCGTTTGTCCGTATCGTTAAACCGCTACAAATCGATTTTGACGTCGACAGACGCCCACATAACATCGGCCGGGCTTGTATTCCGCTTTGACTCTCGGCTATCGCGAATATTTCTCGAGTGTGCTTGCACGGTATCGACTGTCCGCGATCGTGCATCATTTCCGCGTCTGTTCGCGGCTCGCGGAGACTCGATCCTGAAATTCACTCGGAGGCTATTCGCATCGTGCAGACCCACGGCGTTCGTGAATTTTCCTCCGATTCATCGGCTTCTCGCTCGTCGGGCGAAAGCGCGGGAGAGCAAGGTCCTCGGGCTCGTTTGGAGGCGTGAAAGGGCGACCGCGAAAGTGGCGGGATAAGCACATGTGCACCACCAAAAGGAAGATATTTCGGGGCAGGTCCATACGTTTCGATGTCACGATATTATTTTCGACAACAACCGGGGAATATCCGTGCTCCATCGGCGATATAAACCACACGCGACGAAGACCCACGCGAGGACGGAGCGACGCTCGAAAAAAAAATCCTATCTCCGTCTCCGTTTCTCCATCGAGGGCGTATTCCTGTAGCCGATCGAATTTCGTCGACGTCCATCGTGGACGCGCGACACGAGGCGGCGGAAGTTGCGTAACGTTGCACTTCGTACTTCCTACCACGAGTGTGCATCGTCACGATGCCGTCATAGCCTTTCTCCATTCATTCCCTATCGGTTTATGGAGGATCGAAGATCGGTGCCCGTTTGGCCAAGTACTCGCGCTCCTTCGACGTCATTTGCAGCGGTAAACCCTCGTCGTTTATTTCGAATTTGTAGCGTATTCGACTTTATGCAATCCAAGAGACATCGTACGATCTTTTAACTTTAAAAAAGAGAACCGCGAAGAAACGCGTCAATGGACCGATAAAATTACTCGCACGCTGCAGTTAAGTCATGAAAAGTTTCCAAAAATGCTCCTCTAGGAAGTACGACAAATTTTCAAATAAACCATCGACCCGTTATGTTAACCGCTTTGGTAGGTTTAGCGTTAAAACCTAATGCGCCAGGAAAGAAAGGTAAATCTCGAAGCGATCCACGCCTATCGCTCGTCCCATAGGCATTCCAGCCGTCATTCTTCGGGCTGGTTTCTCAGATCCTCGCCGAGGTGGCGGCATTTCGGGGCTAGAAATCCGGATTTACAGGGCCGCTCGTTCGGTTGCTCTATAACCTAGGCCAATAAATTTCGACCGATTGCCAAAGACGTGCGTCCGGTCGTTTACCTCGTTTCGCGGCTTCGTATCGCGGCAACGATGCACCGTGTGTCTAATTTTGATCTTTTTTCGATCCCCCATCTCGCTCGTCTCCGGCCGGCTCTCCCTCTTCCCAGAGCGCGCCCGAGGTCGCTCGGGGCGAGACGCCCGCAGAAATAGAAAGCGACGTTCAGACCCGCCGTCGGCGACGAGGACGAGCCTTCGTCATCCGCCGATCATCTTCCGCCTCCTCCAAAACCGGAGTTCACCGATTAAGCGGGAAAATTTATGATGCTCGCTAATGATCCTTTCAAATATTTTTCTTGGCCACCAACGATATATATACATATAAATATATTAGTTGTGCAATTTTGCTTCCGCCATTATCCTACGATGAACAATACTTGGAATCATAAATGTATTATCACATGTATATACATATAGGTATTCCTAAAATTAATCTTTGACCTTTCTAACGCCTATGCACTGAGTTTTGTCAAGAAAATATGATTATCGGAAAATCCCCTCGTGACAAAAATCGAAAGTCGATGAACCATACCCGATAGGCTGTAGATATCGAAGCGTGCACCCCGTGCGAACATTAATATCATCGTTTCTCCAGTTTCGCTCGAAACCTACCTTGGCAAACGTAGGTATTATTCGTGACGTGGGGTGATTATCGTGCGGAATCGATGGGGTGTTGACGACGCAACGTCGAATAAACTCGATGTCGCGAAATTGCGGGGGCTAAACGAGTGTCCGCGGTGCGGATCCGAGAGGTCGCGCGTCTAGGCGCTCGCAGAAATAGAAGGTGACATTCAGAGCTACGGTGGTGTTCGGACTTCCACACGGCGGATTCGAGTTCAAATCTCGCTCATCGCTTCTGGTCTCTTCCACGTCATACGTGGACCTTTAGAGGTTTAGAGCTTTAGAGCTTCGGAATCCACCTTTATCCTCCGGCGAAGATCAACTTTGAATGCAGGGCGAGAGGTCGCGCGGATGACATTGGTCGTCCACTTTAAAATTAGGAATTTAAAGGAAGCAACGAATTTCGTCAACATTTCTTATTTCTAATCACCCGCGTAACATCTATCGCTTCGATGTCTCATACACGAGTGGCTCATGAAATACGCTTTGCGATAATTAGCGTTGGAGCAAAACCGACGATCACTTTGCACGGATGACCGTTGTCGATCGTGCAAGAGGGTCAAGCGGCATTTCCTAGACCAAATGACGGCGGTTGGTGGTGGAAATAAATTGAAAAGGACGGCGACATTCGCAGTGGCGGGTTCGCATGGACAGAACGAACGGGGCTCGTCAAAGTGGGGTGCGAGGAGGGCGGCAAAGGGGGCGAAGGGGTTGCCGCTAATTTTGAGGATCGCCGTTGACACTTATTTTCGGTCTTTCGCGTAAATATAGCGCGGTTACGCAAGCGTGATAACGCGTAATGTATACCGGCACCGTCGACAGTGCCTCCCTTTGTTCCCGGCACGCTCCTCTTCGCCTATAATCCGGTCGCCTATAATTAGGCTGACCCCGAAGGATCGACGCTCTCCGCATCAAAACTTTATGGCGAGAACTGGCAAAAGGCCATTTGTCTCGAAGTTTTAACGTGGCGAGTGGCGGTGATTTTCTGCGCGATTACCTTTTACCGCCATTGTTACGATTCTTTGGTACTGGCTTAAACGAGTTATCGCTTATTAGCATACTGTACCGATGAGGAACGAGGTGAAAGGTTTTTAGATACGGAGGAAGCGTTCTAGATTGCGAGGTTAATCTCGCACGATCGGCGCTACTTTAAGACATTTTCTCCGACTGCACAGCGATATTCGATTAACCCGCATTTATTTGGAGCTATCATATGAGAAGTAAACCAGTGGTAGGATCCAGTGTGGATTCTCGTGACGGAGCATCTTCCATAGTTTTCCTCCAAGAGGTATATTGCGATCGCGAGGCATTAAAACTCGTAGATTAACAAAATCGGGACGTAATGTAATGACGGAGCGTTGAAGAGAACTTTTCTGCAATCCATTCCAGATCGTTGGAGGTCTTCGAGCTGCATGGCGTAACGCATTCGGAGATCTTGAAAGCTCAGCGGAAGGCAGGCGGCTGCGGATTGGGGGGACCACTCAGGCACCCGAACTCTATTATGTTGTGGCTACGCTGCGACTTGGTACGTCTCACCACACGTGGCCCTTTCTTACGATAGACGGATCTTTTTCTTTCCCTTTTTATTCGATCCATTATCGGCACCGTCCGACTAAGGTCGTTTGGCCCAGGACCTTTGAGTCGGATTCCCAACCAACAGAGGTACAGTATACGTATCGCGTGGGGAAAGAGCAAGGAAGGGCGGGATTCGAAGTCGGATCTCCCGCGTGGAGGTCCCAGCCTGTATCCGCTACACCACTGCAACTCTCCGTATAGATATCGCGCTGGAAGAAATCGCTCTGGAAGAAATATCAGGACCTTACCCACTTTCAAGGCTGCGCCCTGGCCGAAATAACCTTACGGAGTTTCGTAACATCGCGAGCGCCGATAAACGATAAAGTTTATTGCCCCCTGGCCGATGTGGATGTGATTTTGTTCCGCGCGATTCTCCATCTCTTCTCTCTTTTCAGTTTCCGTTTTTTTTGGTCTCCGTCTAAAACCTTCGAATCGCGGGGGAGAGTAATCGTCTATTTCTAACGCCCCTTCCTTTTTATAACGAGAGCTAGGCGAAGATCGGGAATATAAGCGACAGGGTACGATTCGCGGATCGTAGATTACGCCGGAATTATTTTGAAATTGAAGGTGCTTCCTGAATATTGTTATTTATATGCACAGCGCCTCACAAATCTGCCGAGGTTCGAGAGAGGGAAAAAGAAAAAGAAAGAGCAGGATATTAAGATCGCTAGGTCCCAAGGCTACACCTGAATCGAAAATAACCGCGCACCGCGTTTTCATAAGATCGGCCATGTTCCTTGATAAACGATAAAGTTTATCGCCTTCGATATGTCCCGGTATAGTTTATCGTTTTTTTAGACGCACCAAAGCAATCGAGGGCACTACGTTCGACGATGTTATCGTAAATACTTCATCCTGCGCCCCACGTACAGATATCGGAGGCTAAGAAATTAGAAGCTATATCGGCTGCTTAGACAAATATGAGCCGCGCCACTGGGTTCAGAAACGAGGTTCTCGTATCTGTTGGAATCGGCAAACCGTCTAGTATTTATTTTTATTTTCTCGAAGAAAAGCGATATTGCCGCACGGAATTCTTAGGCCGAAGTATTTAAAGTGGAATTCATTTCCATCGAGTCTCGTATCTTTTACGATTTGCTCCGTTACGAGCAACTAAAGTTTTTGAAAAATGTAACATTAACGTGCCGATTAGCCAATCCCAAGCTTTTAAATTTGACGCTCCCAAATTCATTTGCCTCCGACCTCGTATCCTTTTAGCTCGAGTGTCCGATCGCTCGAAGAACAGCGATATTAACGTATCGTTATTAATTTAGCTATCCGAATGTAGGTTCGAGAATGTATCTGGAATATTAAAACGTCGATGTACGATGCATAAATACGTACGTAATCTGCGCTTACGAATTTCCATAGTTCGTACACTCATCGGATCCAACGTACAATCGTTTCGCATCGTAGGAACGAGGTCGGGAAAAGATAATTTTAGTAGCGGGCCGTCACATTACTTCATCATTTCTGGAAATGTAGTTCAGAAATCGTTAGATGGAAGCTATTATTTCCTTCGAATCACTTTCTCCGGTATTACTTATGTCATACTTTCCATCTCGTTACCGTCATTATTTCTTGCTCCACTATTCGGATGGAGTATTTATGCGAGGCAATATTTCTCAGGAACGGCCGGCCGAAGAGTATCGCGGAATTTCAAAGTGAGCGGCTCGGCCTACGGAGATCCGATCTTCGAGAAACAACGTTCGAGAATCGATTTTCACGAAGTGCTAACAAAGCGTGCGCGCGAGGTGCTCGGGATAATCTCCGTCCGGGGCTGAAAACTCTTCGACAATATCCATCGCTAATCATTGGCGCGTACCAGATTCGATCGGCGCTATGTAGGTGCTTAATTCAATAACTCTTGACCTTTCTTCCGCTGACATTCTGCCGCGATAAATCCAATTTCACGCCCGGTAAGGACTCGGCGCTCATATAATAGTGATTTAAAGCCGTGCACCTTTAAAGCCATACACGGTGGACGAGGTACGAGGCTAATGCTTGGAGAATTTACCGACACGAATACCTGAGCATTAGAAACCGCGATATTCCAGTTACCACGAAACGATTCATACCGCGGTTTCGAAATCGGAAGTCGATCCATCGGCCTTGCCTGCCCCGACAGAGCCGTTCGAGAATTTCTTTCCCCCATACCGGGGCAAATCTCTGGCCTGAACTTTCCCTGAACGCGATGGCCGCGTTAAGTAACCGTGCTCGGCTAACACCGATAAATTGACGAAAATTGGGTAATAGAAACTACGTTTCTATTGGTTTTATCCGCAACCTCAAGATTTCTCACGCTTGCGCCGAACGCGCCGGGGATCCTCTTGGAGAAAACTTCGGCCAGTTAAACGCCGCGCTATTCCTACCGGTTATCGATTCGGTGCCCGGCATATCGTACTTGCCATTGGAATCTTGCCGTAGGTATTTTATCCGTGAAAGGGAACAAAGCGTGGATATTTTCGACGTGGCGAAATTCTTCCGCAGCGTATAATGGGAAAGAGGATAATTATCGGATGAATTTAATCGCGGAATCGTAGCGATCGACCGTCGTACGCTTTCGACTTTGGTTCAAATCATTCGCCGCGCCAATCTGTAAGATAGAAATTCTGCTCGAACCTTTAAAGACTGGGTTCTAAGACATTTGAGTTACATTCCTGCATATCTTAAGCTTCGACCTTTTTTAAACAAGACCCGCATTCTTGCTCTTGCTTCGACGCTTGGCATATCGAATTTGTGATAAAATCCGGCAGATTAAATTCTTCGGGATCGGGGCAAGTACGTATTGCCGATTGGACTTTTACAAGGACGAGTACCAGCTTCGTCCAACATCGAAGTTGCAACGATCGAGTATCTTACGCCAAAATCCAAGAAACATACGTATACGCGTGTATTCCACGATGGTTTTTAAAAATACACGCGAACGACCGATCGTTCCAATTTTCAAAGTTCCAGACTCGCTCGAGCTTTTGAAATCTGGTTTTCGAGGTGCCATCGGGGTTACCTTTCGGCCGTTTTAGGGCAAACCCGTGGCCGAAACTTTCCCTGCGCGAGACGGCCGGCAAATAACGGCACTCGGCCGTCTAACGCCGCTTGTCCACGGATCGCTGATTGCGTTTCGCGAACAGCGCCACTGGAATGCCGGATTTTTTGGTCGCGATCGAAAGACCTCCCTTCCACGGATCACCCACGAGCATTCGCGTACACGTACACGTGTACACCCCACCCTTGTGCCTCTCCATCCATCGGGAAGCGGAGAGTGAGAGGCGATGCGATTTGCTTTTCCCGTTATTGGCCCGGACTCGCGCCTTCGGTGGATCGGACCGGCTAACAAGGGAACGCCGAAGGTATATACCTCTTAACCCTGAATGGGCCCGTGTAACTTTCAGGTGGCACGCTAATATATGTACGACGTTTTACCAAATAATTTTACTTTGGGTATATGGAGAAAATGATCTTGGGTGCTGAACGTGAAATAGACGTATGGTTGGTAAAGAACGATGATACGACGTTCGGATATATCAAAGCGTTTACGAGGCTGATCGTAGAGGACTAAGCGGATCGTAGAAGTAATGCGATTGTCCAGCGCGATGACGAGATCGAATGAGATCGAGCAACAAGTCCCTCGATCCGGGGTTTTTGAAACTGTCCATCCGTGTTGGAGGAATGTTTCTTGGACCACGGTTATTTTTGATATTGTCTTTGCGTCGTTGACATTTTTTATTCCTCTCTAATTTAACGTTAATTAATATCGAACGAAAAGTTCCTCGTGACTATGCACGCAAATTCGAGAAGGCTGGAGCGGCGGTAAGTTTCGCGGCTGGAAGTTGCTTTCCATGCCGTGAGAATCATCATGGAGCAATGCTCGAACGCGAACGAAAGTCGGTCCCTGCGGATGACTGCAATCGGCCATGACACGCATTCGTACGATTAGTCATCTGCTTAAGGGCTCGACTCGTCCACCAGTACCGTAATACTGAAAATTTACAAGAACGGCTTCTTTGCGGCACTACGCAGTGCCAGCAATCTGGTGCGTTTGTCTTCGAAATTTATGTTATTGGAGCAAGCGCCTGGGGCAATTTTAAAGCATCCCTTAGGCCATCGTTTACGGATAGGACAGCCGTTCAAAGCAACGAGGGGAATTTTTCTATATCCGGGATAGATTTATGACGATCGACTCGCTTTCTGGATTTTCCTCGATTCGCCGAGGAGAGATTTTCGTCGCTATTGCAAAGGCGGTGATTCGAGGCTCTCTTATGTCGATCTCGGTATATCAAAGTATACGTAATATAATTTTATCACGATCTGCATTATCCAATATATTAGATTTGCGCCATTGATCATTTCACTGGTATATCAAGGATTTCGTTAGTTCACATCGTCCAGCATATCTTCTCCGTCCATCTCGTCGCTTCATTGACGTATGAGTCGAGCACGAGTTGAGGCCAATCATGGATGCGACCAATGGTGATCGCATTGTTGCTCGTTATTAGTAATTTTCCCAGGGATTGCTTCCGCTGTAAACCCGCGGGTAGTCACGGAAGCGATTTGCCAGACAAGCGCCGGCCGCGCCGCCGAGGGAAATGGGTCGGGTTAAAATAAAAGCCTGAGTAATTCCACCCACGCTCGCGGCGATCCTGGGTATACTATTGAATTCTGAGCAGCGGGCAAGAAACCGTGCTGCTATCACTGTCGTCATAATGGATACACATGGAAAGTTGAGAGTTTTATAATACACGGGTATACGTTAAAGGCGACACATGCCCGTGGGTATGTTCGGGATCGACCTTTTGATTTTTTATTCCCGCACGAACGGACCATGGAACGATCGTCGATTTTATAAATTTAATTTTAAATTGGACGCGTCCTAGCCAACGATCTTGCGACTCTTGACTCACGCTCTTGCGCCATCGTTGCGTAATTTTCGTCTAGTTTTGCGATATTATATTCTTACATTTTTCTTTCGCGCGCAGCAATAAGTTTGTAAGGACCGTATTGGCAAGGGTCAATAATCGATGTCGGGACACGGGTGGATCTACCTTCCCCGAGTGGATCGGAGCTGATCTTTTTGTCGGTTTCTTACCATCCTCCGTGGTTCAACGACTATCCTCGATCCTTTCTTCCCGTCCTTTCCATTCCCGATCGAATTATTTTTATTTCACCACCGACGCCGAGGTTTCTCTCACACAGGTGCTTTCGATTTTTCCGATCGCAATTTCACGAGGCGACTTCTCTGCGGTTCGGGTTTTTTTTTCTTACCATCCTCCGTTCTCCGACGCTCGCCTTGCATCTCCCCCTTTTTCCTTCTCCACCTCTCAATCGCGGACAAGATATCGGTGCGAATTTTCGCTTCGAAAGTGGAAGCTTTCTGACCCCGATAGGGAAAGAGAGATCGGGATCTCGTGGAGGCACGAGACCTTTGTATGTCCGTTAGAATTTACGAGGGATCGAAAAGTGGTGGGCGGAAAAAAATTACCCAGCTCTGGGTGCTTCTCAAAATCAATGGCGAAATTAACGCGGAATATGCCGATTTTGAGTCCCATCGAGCGACACGTCGCTCAGTTTTGTTGCACATCGGGATTATAGATTAATCGCGAACTGGATGAAGCGAGTGACGGAGAGGCGGCTTACGTAATAATTTTGCAGTCCCCGGAGAGCGCGAATTGACGTTAGCAGATAAGGGATGGACTCTGGCAGCGAAAAAAGGTGCGGTATCGCGTGAGAAATAAACAAGTCTGGGAAACATGTCCGGCAGTGATTTCTCTTTAAATTTGCACGGCCGCTTATCTATTTTCAAGAAGGATTATATCACGGGCGCTGCGCCCGCAATTTGTCAACAGGTATTTTATATCGTCGAGGGCCAAAGATTTGTTTGCCGCATTATCTGCTACTTTTTCCGCTCAGTTTCCACGACTGGGCACGGCCTACCGACACTTTGGTCTCGCTCGCATTAACTCGGCCGAGCAGTGGCAGGTTCAAGGTCGCATTGCACCATTGTAGGCGTGCGCTCCTATGACATTCGTTCGATAGCGTCGTCGGAATTTTATCAGCGCTTCGTTGTCGACATTCCGATGGAAAATGTACCGCTTAAATAAATATTTAACCATTTATTTCGGCAGAAAAATTTCCAACCTACTCGTAAGTCGTTCGCTTCTTTGTGTTTCCCTTTACGGAGACGCTAGGTGCGCATCATATACCGAAGAACGTGTTAAAAAGTTACGCATCCGAAAGGAAGGGAAAATGCTATTGGTAATCGAGAACTTTACTCGTATATAGTAATCTCTTTTCTTTCATATTATATATAAAATTGGAGGATTCTGGTTCTCGATGATACACGACGCCCTAATGCAGGAACTTGAAATTGATCTCTGGTCGGTATCAGTGCCCGCAGTCTGCCGGAAAGAATCTCGAGGGTGAAACTCTTAACTTAGCGCCCTACCCCTGCCGCTGGCCATATTTCAAGACTTATCGTCCGCGCAGACGTACTTAAAATATGTAAATTCTACGGAGAATTAAACTGCTCCTCGAAGATAGCACACTTGCGAAACATTTACATTCGTTAGAAGCGGGCCCACTTAACCGTGGATATCGTTGCGAATCTTTGCGCTGCTTTTTACCCCGTTCCGCTCGATTCGCGATTGCCAGATAGCTCTCCTTGGGAAATTCGTTAAACGTCCGTACCGTGCAAATTACGCAATTTCTATAAATCGAGTAAAAGCTAATCTGCGTGTAATAATATAACATTACCGAGAGTACGTGATTATGCATTAACGAAAACGTGCGGCCTATTTAATTTTTCCCCGTACCAGCGGACATTCCAGAATCCCACGTCCAGCCTCCGTCGCTCATATTTGTCGGATATTATTCATTCATAAAAGTGAAGTGTCCGATAAATACTGCCAAAGCGTAGAATAATCCCGAGGCGTGGGAGAGAATAGAGCGTTGGAGAATACTCGTAGTCGGTAGTCGGCCGCGTCCACTTTCTCGTCTTCCCTCTTCGCTATCGGTTACGCTCGCCTAACCGCGTACAGCGCATAATGCTGCTTACACACATCCGCATTTTTATGTGTACGTTCTACGCCGTACGTGCACCGTACTACGCGTACGTCTCGTTGCTCAATGCGGTTCGTAGTAGTATCCGCGTTCGCGTGCACCGGCCGCGTTATTTTTATGAATGACTCGCCGGCAACGTAATCCAACGTGCAACTACGACGTCGTGCAGCCTTTCAGGGACGCATCGAGGGTACGCCTGCCGCGCTGTATTTTTAGTCACGGTCGGGGTACCAAGTTCCTACCGCCTTTCGCGATATCGAAGGAGAAGGAAATCGTAGGGCGCCGTTGAATTAACACTGAAACTACCGAAGCGGTCAAAATGACCGATCGGTCGTTTCTTAAGAAAATCGTTCTACTTCGTAAGAAGGCATTTTTTGGGATTTTACACGATTATACCGCGGAGTGGCGACCGTTCCGTCGATCTATCCACATATCTTTTTAATACCCTCTTTCTTGAAAAATATACGCGGTATATGGAAATATGTCCAGGAAGTGGCCATCCACTTTCCAACGAAAGACGCTTATTCGATTCCGATACTCTCATATATTTGTACAATTTTTGGTTACGCTTTGTCGAGAGCTACGGTAGTGTAGTGGATCTTCGGCTCGGACTACACGGATAAATCCTTCTTAAACGGTAGATCCTAAGCAAATAGATCTTAGCCTTAAATTAGTTTAAAAAAAAGACTTTGTCGGGCATCTTGCGCGGCGTTCAACGTGCGATATCTCGATTATGGAAACGATCCGTCCATGGTCCTCCA
Source organism: Ampulex compressa (assembly GCA_038496175.1). Taxonomy (NCBI): domain Eukaryota; kingdom Metazoa; phylum Arthropoda; class Insecta; order Hymenoptera; family Ampulicidae; genus Ampulex; species Ampulex compressa. The sequence continues at coordinate 94,851 of JBCFXI010000651.1, forward strand.
AGCACCGTGGATCGCCCGTCTTCGCGCTCTCACACCGTGGACCTTGAAGGTTTTAAATTTCACGCCGTACAGTTTCCAGGCGTTAAGTCAATATAGATACAGCATTGCGCGTCCCAAGGCAGCCACTTTCGTTTCCCCGAGCCGTCGAGTCGATGCAGCCCTGAATAATATGGATACGCGTAGCGGGTGTACCGCTCCTCCGTTCGGCGGAATGCCAGTCTGAGAACCGATTAGCGATCGATTTTCGTAGGTTATCGGCTTACAGGAATAGCCCCGCTCTCTTCGATGTTTGCCTCGCTGGATTATATTGGCGCTGGATACAACCTGTTTACACGGCTCCGAGCCCACTTATCTTGGCCTCATCGGAACCGTCGTAGCGAACGTATCTTGCGCCTATTCGAACTCCTCCCGCGCATTCGTCTACCGCGATTTTTAGTCCTCGGATATATATATATTTCTTCTTTTCCCGAGAAGTCCACATCCCGCGGTACGTGGATCATCGTAACTCGAGCATCGTTCCATTTAAGATCGTGAGGTTACGCGGAGAAGGGAGATGGACGCCCGATCGGAGAGTCGAGATCCGAAGGAAGCGTCGTCCGCGTTGGGTCACATCGCGGCTCGTGCAGGCGTAAAATATCCTTCGCGTTGTCGCGGACGCGAAAGGACGCTCGGTCGAGGAGCGAGAGGAAGAAAAAGGGGGATCCGCCGGGGCGTAAGAACCGTCCTCGCGGAGGCTGCTTCCTGTTATCCGCTGCTCCGGGCGAGATAGTCGGTGGAAAAAGGGTCATCGAATGGCCCTGAGCCCGGGGTCAGCCGTCTCGGAGGATGTCTGGACGTTAATTAAAATGTGCCGCGCATCTGGCGATGCAACGGCCGCCTTCTCTATCCGCCCTCCCCCTCCCCGCCCCCCCTTTTTCATCTCGCCTCCTTCTCTCCGTTCCTCGACCTCCTCCCCCTCCCCCTCCCCCTCCCCCTCCTCTTCCCCTCGGCTCCTCCAGAGCCGCGGCACCGTGGCCGATTGCACGCGAGGGCGCAGGGCGTATGCCTCGCGATCGCACGCAACGAGAATCGCAACTTTAAAGCCACCGGGAATGCCACTTGGGCGACAGCTGCCGTTTTGTACACACGTCCACTCGTTCCTGAGTTACACGCCGAGGATGTGTCGTCACTTCCTGCGCACCAGACCGGCGTGTATACCCTTGCCGGTCACCGAGTTACGCCGATGCGCGGCCCATTATCTTGAGAGCCCCGGTATCGATCCGTTAGCCCCATCCTCGAGCGCGACTCGACTCTTATTTTGACCCTGGCCAGCGGAGAGATCGCGTCGGACTCTCCCCTTTTTGCCATTCCCGTCCTCGATGTTGTCCCAAGTTTTCTCCTCGAGTACTTATTTTCCGACAAAGACGATTATCTTCGAGGATGTTGCGTATTCTATTGTGGGAGCTAAAATCTGTTGGAAAGCGAGAATTTATGTTGGCGGATTAATAATCGATAGCTTTATATTTTTAGTTGCATCCGCAATCTATTTCTTCCTTTGTTAGCGCGACTCGCGCGTCTTGTCAGGATCGTTCGAGACGAACGACGGACTTTTGCCCGTAATTCTTATCTCTCGAATCCATGCACCGGCCTCTTGAGATTCGTAGCGATACGCGCATTCTGCGCGTCGGTAAATTCCCAGAGAGCGTAACTCGGACGGTTCCCCTCGGGAGTACGTACGATCGTCGGGTTCTAAGATACACAACGAGGATGTGTCGTCATTTCCTGCCACCGGCTACGCCTTCGCGGGCTAGGACTCGCGCCGGCCCGTATTTTCGTGACACTCGGTACGTATCGCGTCGCGGCTCGTTCGTCCGCCAAGACCATCGCGCGATCCTCCGTGGTACCGATTTTACATTTTGACACCAAAGTCTTTGTCGTCGATACTTTCCAATAATCGTGCACGGGATCCGGCAAACTTCGATCTCCCTTTTTCATTATTCCATTATTGGAAGTACGACATCGAGAAATCCTATCGATCCTCCATCGTCTATTTCGATCTATAACCATAGCGCGAACCACGAACGGTGTTCATCCGGGCAAAAGGGGTAAAAACTGCGGGAATCGCGAGGAATTGATCATAACTCAGGTCGAGAACTCGTGCACCGAGGAGCGTTTCAGCGCGAAAGCGGCGATTCCGTAACGCGGTCGAGTCCGTTGGCCGTGATAAATTAATCGTTCCCCGGACTAAAAGCTCCTATCGGCGTGCTTTTCTGATTTCCCGCGCGAAATAGATAAAAAAAGAAAAGGAGCCCGCCGTAAACGCTTGATCCCACGTCCACTCGAATCCTCCTCTCAGCGGGACGGTCGGGCGGAATTTATCTCTCCCATCCGCGCGGCATTTCGCAGGCTCCGATCGTAACTTTCCGCTGGCCCCTCGGCGCTTACATTAAAATGAACACTTTTCACCCGGGAGAGAAAAAATACGCCCGACCGACTCCTTCCTGCCGCATTTTCTCACCACGTTCGCTACTCCCGGCTTTTATCGCCTCTCCCTCCCCGCCGACCGAGCGCGGAAATCGGGAAATCCTCTTTTTTCGTTCGATCCTCGCCCTGGAGTACGTGGCTCGTTTCGATGGAACCTTTTCGCGGGTCGATTTTTAATCGCAGGTAGCGAGATACGAGAAGGAGCTTTGGATGCGTGAGGGAATGGCGGAGGAAAAAGTACAACAGCGTTATATTGCCTTCGTAATGGACCTAAAAGATAAACTCTGTACTTAGCGTTTCTCCACGAAACTTATCATTAGTCCTTTGAGAGTCCTTTGGAGCTGAACGCTCTATGCGCGGATCACGCGACTGTCGGTAATAATCCACCGTGTACTTTTCCTTTCTTTCCAACGTCTTGCCCCTTACTTTGCTTCGCACAAAATGGAATCGAGCGATACAACGTTTGAGACCAGCGCCAACGTTAATTACGATTAAAACCTGTCTTTCAATGTAGGCCAATATCTCCACTCGAGAACAATGTATCGTATATACCCATATCTATACGCCCTAGCCTCCTCGCTAGCCTTTTACTCGTCGGTGTTCGAGCAGTATTTTTTTCCGCTCCACACCCCTTTCCACTTGGCACAAGGATATACCATTGGCGAGTAGCTTCCCTTATCGCGGCTACAAATTTAAGAACCAAGATCACACCGTTCATTAAATTACCAAACAAAAGTGCGCGCGGAATTGTACGATCCTCGAGAGAAAGGCGTGGAAAAGAAACGCGCGTATCGCAATTCGGAGATTAGCATAATCGCCGAGAACGGTCGCCGGAGCTTCCGAAAGGGCGACCGCCGCCAGACTCGTCATGGAGAAAAAATGCGCGTGGACGTGGACCGATTGGGAAGGACTTTAGACCAGGCCGATCGCGCTGGGTCCTTATCGCATCCTTCTGAAAATCATCCCGGAAGTCGGTGGTCGTGGTTCCAATCGTACCTCAAGATCCGGGAAGCCGTCGATAGGGAAACCCACGAGATCTCCTCTCGGCCCCTCGACCCCTCGAGCCCTCCTCCTCCCCCTCCCCCTCCCTCGTCCCCGCCCCCGCCCCCGCCGGGCCGACGGATCGTGGAAACGCGGATGAAATTCGCCGTGGAGAGGTTTTTAAAATTAGAAGAACCTCCCACGGTGCCGCGGCACCGCCGTGAGCCGGCTCTTAAGGTACAACACCACGGAGCCGGCTATTAATAAAGCAATTACAAGGGCTATGACCGCGGACCCGTGAATTCGTCGGTCTCCAAATTTTTCTGACCCTCGCCTCATCCTCGGGGACTCCCTCTTGCTCGTTACTTCGCACGGTACGCGTGGATCGAGGCTAATCGTTACCGAGCGACGATTATTAAATATATGGGTGATTATGAAAAAAGAACGTAAGAGAGTACTCGATCGATCGAAAGCCCACGAATCGCTTGAACTATTAAATGGTCGATCGCTGGCTTTTTACGGTTGGATACTTTTGGGGATACCACGAAATTAGACGGTTTGCACGCGGGCACTGGAAGTCGCATCCGAGCTACGACTTTTTTTTCGCTCGAACTGGACGCGCCAAATGCTTTATAACTCGCGAGTAACCGTTAATCGCCCCGATTTTTCATTGGCCGTATTTATCTCTACCAATGGGGAAAGGTAAACCCGAAATAAACCGCGTTCGAGTAAATATGCGCGGCCAAGCTTATTTTGGGTATTGAATTCAATAGCGGCGAAGTTCGAGCGGGCAGTTGATTCTGAAACGTTTCACCGACGGTGAAAATCTCGAAATCCGACTCTGTCCGCCGTCAGCGTACGCATCGTGGCGTTCGATCGTAAGGCAGACATTCTGCCTCTACGCGTAATCCTCCACGATACGATAATTACCCTCGCGCATGCATCGGTTCGTCACGTTTATTTTCCCGCAACTCTCCATAACCCACGGAGACTTTCGAGCGATCTTTTATTTACTCGCCGAGCCAGCCGTCGCATTTTCTTCCATCCGCTAGCCGTGTAAATCGAAAGACGTACATCCAGTCCGAAGGTTCTAATTAAACGATTAACGGTCGGGGGAATGCACCGATGGCAAACTTGTGGAATATACGATAGATCTTTTTTGCGCGTATCATCGAATTTACGTGGAATCAAGCATTATCCTGCATAATCGACGCATTTTTATTATTTGTTTTTATGCTGTGATACGTACGCTCCAAGTTCGTAATATTCTCCACTTGCCGCTTCGAATTACACAGCGACATTATTAATTACTGGGTGCGTCCTCGGATTTTCAGAAGGTTATAAATTCATTTCGATTCAAGGGACGAAAATCGAAGGCAAAAAAGGGAGGGAATACGGGACGCGTGGAAAAATGGAGAGGCGATGCTCCTCGCGCGCCCGTCCGAGACACAGTCTCGTGAGCGTTGTGCTTCTTTTCGAGCGAATTCGGGCGAAATAAAAACGGCGGTGGCCGGCATCCTGCCTCCTCGTCGCCCCGCGCCATCGACCCCCCTCGCCCGGCGTGGGTTGCCGGAAATGCCAGGCGTGCCGCCGTGTCTAAAACCATCGCGGTTAGATCTGTATGCGGCCAATAAAAAGCGGGAGGGGGGGGGCGGGAGGCGCGACGGAAAAAGCTGACGCCGGTGTCCCGCACGCCTCGCAGATCGAATCTCCGGATCCGAGCGTCCCGCCACCATTTCTAACCCTCGCTGACCCATATTTCTTCTCCGCGAAATATGCGATCCGCGGCCCGATGCGAAATTAAGCGATAAATCAGAGCGGCCCGGACGTGGAAATCTCAAACTCCCGACGTTTTCGATTCGCAATACGCCGCGGCCGACGCTTGGCGCTCGGCCTCCCTCGCGCCGAGAAACTTGTCTCACCCCAAATGGCCATGCGGACGAATAATGCTCGCGATCGGAAAGACACTTTTGCGACTCGGGATTCCGCTGGCGCGAGACTCTTGCTCGACGCCGCGAGTGTCTTCGGTTCAGATTTATAACGCGTACGAGGAAAAATAATCGTATCCCCGGCAGCGTTGGCCATTAAATCTTCGATGATGAAATTCAGGAGAGGCACGTGCCCGATAGGATATTACGTTTTGAGCTTAAACGCTCTCGTTAAAGTCCTTGTAAGGATATATATCGTATATCAGCATTGACGATAGATGGCGGATCAAAAGTTAGGCCTCACCGTCAGAATCCTTCGGTGCAGCAACGTCCCTAATTGATTTACGATCGACGTAAGCACCGGTTCGTGCTGTAAATCATAGAGCTGCTCCCAGATACACGTTAAAATATCCTTTGTAAACTCGCGTAAAGGCGCGTATTTGGATGATCGCGGAGAGAAGCGCGGGGATTTATTACGGCCATTCGGTGCCCAGCCGTCCTTCGAGCGCGCGCGGTTATCCTCCGGCGAGGATTTCGAGATCGAAGCCACGAAGATGCCACTCCCGAGGCGCAGACGTTTTACTTTCCTCCGTTCTTCGCGGGGGAATTACCGGCTTTATTGCGCTCCCGCATCCGGCCCGCTCGCTTTCTCCGTTTGGCACGCACGTGGATTTGCCGCATGAGTTACGAGTTAATAACGCGACATTACTGAGTTTACTCGCGGCAAACTGCCCGACTGAAATAAAGCGATGGTTTATTACGCCGATGCGGACGAGGGCTATTTAATTTGACTAGATTCTAGAGTGCCGGCTATAGGCGAGTTAGCGCGAGGATCGCGATAATCGAAGCGCTTCATCTCTATCGATTACACGCGCGACGATGATCAAAATTCGGTGATCAAACTTGGGGATTTTTGGCCGCGGACCGAGCGGTTTGCTTTGTAATTTTCATATTGACTTATAATATACTCGAAGAGAAACGTCGTGCGAGGACCGAATTGGTTCTTTTTCCTTCTAGCCTTATCCCAGCGTGGAATAATTAATCGTTAAGACCACACATTCGGAGTGTAACGTTATTCGAAAGCCTGGCCACGTTGTTGCGCTCAGAAGCACCCCCGACGCGCGGAAAAATCTTCGGCCGACAAATCGACCGTATCGAGTGTACTAAATCAAGGCGTATCGGGAAGTAATTTAACGCGGATTTTATCCCCGTGCCTTATTCGTTCCGCGCGACAACCTGGCCGATTCAGATTCTAATCGTGCGCTCGCCGTGGCGTTTTAATTGACCGACGAGTGCGCCGTGGATATTTGCATGTAAATGAAAAACTTGGAATAATCGTGTCCGTAATCTTTTTAAACCGAAGGCTCCGGGATAATCGATCGCCGGTAATTACGCGCCGGTCGACCGAGTCGCGGAGATATTGTACGGCTGAAAATAAAATAATACGCGTCTTTTTTTTTTTTTTTTATAGACACAGGCGATAGAATAAAGAACGATCGATCATTGCTCGCGGCAGGTGCGAAGAGTGGAAACGTTTATCCCGATCGGTGCGAGAAGCTCGGTCCTACTCCGAGCCAAAGACCGTTGCGCAATCTTACGTTACAGGAGTAACGAGAAAGGTGGACGTAATTAACGGCAGTTGGGAATTATAGGGCTGATTTACGGTAACCCATAAAGCCAAAGCCAAACGATAGCCAATTCGGGGCAAAACGCTTAAACGAAAGGTTATTTAGAAGTTAGCAGGAGTTATAGAGAATTAAGCGTGGTCGTGAGTAATTAAGCAGGGCCCCGGGACACCGTGAGATTCAGGATCGCGGATGTGCCTCGCTCGGTGCCTTTTTTCGGCCGCTGCATCCTTCTTAGAAAAGCCGCGCGAGGGGGCTCGGGACAGTTTCGTGTTTGTGCCCTTGCTCTCTCGACTCGCCCCTGGTCACATGGACGCGCACAAAGGGCCTCGCGCCGCCCTTTGATCGAGGATCTCTGCCTAGCGGCTCTGCATCGATCGGCAGCCGAAAGTGGGATACCGAGAAGCTCGTAGCGGCTCTTTCCACGCTCGAGTCCGCAAATTTATAGAATTACATTCTCGAATAACGCCACGGACCCCTGGCGAATAGGATAAATTTATGTACGATCGCCCAGAATGAGGATCGTAAACATTTCTCGATACTCGAACGCCGCTCGTGAGATTTCTCGTTTTTATCTTTTATTCTCTGAAAATTATCCGATTTAACGGTGGTTGGTACGCATTACAAAATATTCGAAAGCGAATAAAAAAATAAATCGTCGGTGTTGGAGTAAGCTTACGGGAAATAATATGCGGTCATTTAAGCGTTAATTAAGCTTGCAGTAAATTCGAGTAGCCCGAGCTACAATGCCGGATAACTTTCGAGCGACGAATCGTCGCGAACCGCAAGAAAGTACGGACCGTGTTAATGGACGAACACGCCAAACGATGCGTGACTCGAATTCATTTCGCGATAACGGCCGTCGTCCTGATATAAATAAATTCGTGTTGCCGCACTCGAGATTTTTCTGCCGTAAACGGGGGCACTTTGGGATGAAATTTGCTGCACGAAACGGCCGCAAAGCATGTTATTACTCTACAAATTTAGTCGGTGCGCGTCTTGTGTGTTTATCGGACGCTCGCAGATTTCTCACTTTTGATGCCCAGCAATTTTTCGAGGCCGCGTCTTTGGCCGTCATTTATTTTTCCCTCTCAACCATACATTTTTACCAGGGCCCAAAAATCGAAGCGAACGACCGGATTCTCACGAAAGCGAAGCCGGTGCCGTGGGCATACGTGATTTTCCACGAAGATCGTTTCACCAAATTACTGGTAGAACTCGGTATATATCCTGCGGTCGATTATGTTACAATATGTTGCCGAGTACCGATCTCATTATGCGCGCTTACTTATTCGATATTACTTATCGTAATATCTATTTCCACCGGTTAATCGAGGGACGCGATTGTAGCCTGTCACATTTCAATAAGTCCGACCATACTAAAACTAAGATATCACCTTTCACATAACTTTCCGGTCAGTCAACCTCTCCGCGGTATTTTATTCGGTGATTACACGTACGACACACGCACACATACGGACGCACGTGTCGTACAAAAATATGCCGGTCGGCCGGCGCGTTTAGGGTTACATGACAATGCGATTTCCTTCATTCATCGTAGAGGCAATCGTGCGTTTCGCACGAGGCCTCTCGGTGGTGTGTATTTCGCGCTCTTTAAGATTCTCCTTTTTATCGCGCACGATCCGAATCGGGGATTCGTGTGCGCGCACACCAATACGCCCGCTAGCCCGACAAATCAGAGCGGGCAAAGGCTTTGACTTCTTCACCTCTAGACGGTATCATTGATTCGGGGAAAGGTCGTCGCGGGCGTTCATACCGAAAAAGTGAAATAATATGGGTGAGGCCCGTGCCATTAAATTGATATACATCGCAGAAACTCCTCGAGGCGGAGATGCGTGGCAAATCGTAACGGTACGTGCTTTTACCGTCATGAATGAATCGTGATAGTCCTCATTACGATAAATATACATTCGCCACGTACAACCGACATTTTTTATTCATTCATATTCATATCGGCGATGTATTTGTCTTTTTATCGTAACTCTGTGAAAAAAAATCACGCTACACGTCGAAGCCTGAACTCCTATTCGAAAGATTCGAGTTCGGACCCTGGCTGATTATTTGCCGATCCCTTTTACTTTGTACGTACATCGTTAAGATTATCGTATAAGCGTAGATTTATTTGCCACTATGTTTGAAGCTCCTCGTTGGACTAATTAGATTGCGCGTAGGGGCCAGAAGGGCGCAATGGGTGGATTCGTGGAATTCCACTGGGTAGACGGGGGTTAAAATTCCAACGGTCGTCCCTGGATTTCGGCATGGGGTGCGCCTGTTATTCGATATTGGGGTTCGGTTTACGATTAGGTTCAAAATTCGCATCCGGTTGCACAGCCTTGATCGAATAATATTAACGATCGATTTCGAGACTACGATATTCCATATCTCGCAAATTCAATGTAACATTTATTATGTCAAAGCTGAGAATAGAAGGTGCGCGTCAGATTTTGCCGCGTTGTCTCGCATTTTGTATTAGACTTTGCGCGCACTATGTACATCCCCAACTGGTCCGTGCAAACTGCACGTTCGGTCGCGTTTTTTCTTAAACGCACATGATTAGCGTTTAACGCAAGTCCAACGAATAAATTAACGTCGTCGAGGAGCGAATATTTGCAATTTAAAGAAAGGCGAGCCTATGCAAATAAAACGACGTGGTTCCACCCCTCTTTTGGAATTAAAATTCCCCTCGTTTCAATTTCTAATTCCCCATAGCCGTGCGCGGTAGATACGCCGAATAGACCAAGAAATATTCGCACCGTCTCGAACTCGCGTTAGACCCACGAATATTAACGCATTATCCACGGGTCGCGAGATATCTCGCGTTTGGCTAAATCGAAGCTCGCGAGATATCGCGCTTTCGAGTCTTTTTTTATTTCGCATCGACGGTAACGAAGAGTTCATTGGAACCTTAACAGGATTATTTACTCGAACGATATCAGCGGTTTTTTTTAATCACCTCAGCGAACGTACACAGAAAACGCCATTTTTAGAAGCCGCGATCAAAATTCAATTTGAAATAAAGACTCGTCGCTTATTTCTTCCGAGCTTACGTGAGTACGAAGAAAATATTTTTTGCCGATATCAGCTCGATGTAAGCGCCGAGCGAACATTCCCCTCTATTTTCGCGGATACAATGTGGCTCCAAATTCTTTGGCAACATTTTTAGATCGGCCTGGATCGTACGATCTTACACCGGCAATCCGCGCGTTCTATTCAACTTTGTTTCTGCTTAAAATCCGAGCGGTACTTTCCGGCAGATCTAATATTTCAGCCTCTTCCGGGCAGGACCTTGGCCCGATTCGCGGCTTTCTAGTCGCCTTCTGCTCGGTTTCTGCTCGGCGTGGTAAAACTCGGAGGATCGTCGTTTCTCGTTACGTAAATTCCGCTCGAACGAGGCTCGTCCTCTCGACGTGGACGAGCACGACGACGACACTTTACGGACTTTGATACTTTACGAACGAAATGATTTTTCCGGCCGTTCATATATCACGCGCCCCTTGCCACCTTGTTCGAGTCGGCGGCTTCCTACTCGACGCTATAATTGGATGAAATATCGCCGGGTTTGCAACCGGGATAGAAACGTACGGCAATGACGATATTTTTCCGTCTTAATGACGCCCGATGTTTCCTATGTATTCGATTACCATCGTTGGATCCGGCGATAACGAAATCCCTGTAAGCGCTTTCGTAAAGGTTATATGAATTATGCGCCGATGAGAATATGAATCTTCGGTGTCCCGACCACCGCCGCAAACGACCCGAGATGATCTGGAGTCGCGATTACGAAGACCGAGGAAAGTCGCGGATGCGCGTAAGGTCATGGTTCTTTCGTTTATTAGTAGCAGCGCTACGGTAATTATAATGATAATAACGGCGGAACCGCAAGTGGTGGGCGACGAGGTGAGACGACTTCGCCGCGAACTTTGTGCATTCCGTGGAGAATGAGCGATGCCCCAAACGTACGCGAAACGTTCGCTACGCTATGATTATTAAAAAAGCACTTCCTAAGGCCGTTCGACGGCGCGAGGAGAATGAGCCGTTTGTAAAAAATTCCGATTTGCATACAATCGATTTACCAATGACGAGGATCAAGGTTTTTAATCCAGCGCCGAGCGAAACGTAGGTTAAAGTCTCGTTATACCTACGTCGGTAGGTATGTTTCGAAAACGTTCGTATCGCCGAACGAAACTTCGTCTTCTCGAGAAAGACGACCATCCGTATAAAATCTGCGCTTCGGCTACGGCGATGTAATCACTTTCAGGGGAAACGCTAATGAAACTCGAGTCGAACGCGAACCTTTCCCTCGTTAAGGCCATGCCCAGGCAGCCCTTCAAAACGATCGTGTGACAAAGCAAACCTCCGGCTTCTAGGAGATACTCATTAGCATGAGATCCGCGGTTTAGCAACGACGAGGCTCCTCGTTTCCTACTCTGCGTCCCTAATGGAGGCGAGGCCAGGAGCTCGGGGTGACCCAGTGGTCCGAGGACCGTTCGATTATCGGTATATCTTAACTGCCGCTAAACATCCTCATTATTATTTAATTCCACAAGGAGCCGCCGAAAGGACACGCGTTCGGCCGGGAGTACTCGGAGTATCTGGTTTTGCGCATGCGCTTTGATGCACGTCGACGCAACGTCGCGTCGGCTATAATATATAAATACTCGTATAAATAATCCATTTAAAAAATCGTTCCCGAAGATTTTATTAAATAACTTCACGAAATTATCGATATAGGTAAGTATCGAAATATTGAACGCGTTAATGTATTGATTATATCTATCACACCGCTTCTACGCGCCTGATCGATGAGTTACTTCGATATACTCTTCGTGCATATTTTACCGGAGCGAAATTTCCGGAGTTAGCCGACCAGTCTTATACGTCGGGTTCGGTCCTATAATTTACCAGCCTAGCCCTACGTAGAAGCGTGCATTTGCCACCCTTCCGTCGCCGTCTCGCGTGTGCGTGCGAGAGTCTGTGAGCGGAACGTGGCCCGGCCACATGTATCGTGTGGTCATCATATATACCGACTTTGGTCATCTTGCGTCATTGACGGTGCCGCCGCCGATGAATGAACGGCGGTGAGCCTAGGGGCACGTGTGCGGCCCGTGAGCTGCCGGCATTTAAATACGATTTAAAGTGAACGCAGCCGAAACGGGTTGCGGAGGTCGCGTTTTAACCGTGAACGAGCGTGAGAACGAAGAACGCCGTCCGGCCTGAATTGCTCGCCGCTTTCTTTACACCGTTTCTATTGCTTTTTATTTTTCTCTTCTTTTTTTCCCCCGCCGTACTACGGATTCCGACGATTTTTCCCCCAATTTGCCTTTATCGTTTCGCTCGCACGATCGTCGTTCTTTCTCCGTGTTTTTTTTGCTTTTCGAAGAAAGCTTATTAGTGCCACGGAGCGTACTTCATCCCCTCGGGCTTTGAGATAAAGGGGAGAAGGTAAACGTGCTTATTCTTTTCTCACCGACTTCTTCGAAGAAAGCTCGTGATTATCCTCTCAATATTTATCAATATTTTCTTAACGATACCGTGGCTATGGGGTTTTTCGTAAAGCGGATTCCTTTCATCATCACGTTTCGCTTGCCTCGCGTTGCTTAATTAAGGAGTTTAAAAAATATCGATCTCGGCTAACGTTCTGAATATAAAGCGCGTATACCGATAAACTTCCGTACGTCCATTCGTTTGGCCCGAGGATGGCTGAAGGGCCTTCGGAAAGGAAATCAGAGCTCGATCGAGATGTATCGCAGATCGGAGGAATATTAATCGTCTTTCGCGTCGTACGGTAGTACCCGTCCGAGCGTATCGCCAGGTCGGCACGCCGATAAATACCGTGGACATTAATGAGCAACGTCGGTGGTCCGTCGGCCAACAGGAAAAAGACCTCTAATCCTCGTGTTTGTTCTGGTCATGACGCCGCTAAGTTTTGGGCACACACTTTCCACGCACTGTTTGGCCATTCGCGCGCACTTCGTGGAACCTCCGGCTTCTCCGTCCCCTCGCGCGGACTTTCTTCCTCCGTTAGATATCGGGCATATTATTAATATCGCACGAACCAGCTTCTTTCACCACCACTTCTTATTTGTTCGCTCATCGTTTACGAATGCCTCTTCACTTTTGATTCGAGTCGGAGAAAATGTGCATGAGCCAAGGGACGAAACGTTCGTCGATCCACATTAGGATTTAATAAATATCGTTTTGTACGGATTTTACAAACGTTTATCTACTCGTCTAATTCGTGCGTATCGTAGAGGAATAAGTGGGTTGGGGGATAGGGAAATAGAGGGGAGATGGACAGGGATAGGGAGCGAAAAACAAAGCGAATGCAAATGAGAACGGAGGTGTATGGGAGGCTGGACAAACGGCGATCTGCGTGGAACGGTAAGTAATTTATTAACTTGGACGAGTATCCCTGGCTCGTAGCACGCGTTAGCTCGACCCAAACTCGACGACATCCCATTGAGATTGGGACCAGTTTCCAAATCGCTTCGGAATTGGGGATTATTATCCGTTAAAGAGGACACGCTGGAAACCAAGCCATGGCGATCGGTATACCGTAAGATTCGATTAGTCACGGCGTTCGCCCATCGAGGCTTGGATTATTCGTTTCGTATCGAAATGCATTTTTCCTCTCCAACCTTTATCAGAGAGGCGGTCGTGCATCGCCATAAGAATCGAGCGGCGTAATGTTTTTGAGGATAAATCGAGCGCGCTCATACCGAGGCACCTTTTAAAGGGCCGAATCGCGGCTTACCTTTAACATCGCGATCGAGTCTTCGTTTTGCCCCTCTCCGATAACAGGATAAAGCGTTATCCGTAAACTACGTTTAACATCGCGACGAGACTCTCTTAGCAGAGGTCACTGCACTCGAGCGAATCCTTATCCCGTGGGCCGGCGATTCGTTACGCACGACGTTCGATTAATTTTGATAGCGTCACTGAAATATTAGCCTGTTAACGCGCACTACCCGGAATGCCAGTGGGAATGACATTTTTTTTCCCACTCGAGAATCAAGGCACGTCAGAGTGATCTATCGGCCGAAGGTACCAGGACCTTCGTACGACACGCACGACCGACCAGAAATTTTGCAGGTTGGCGATTTCGAGGACAGGCTCCTCTAACGCGGCTTCGCCATTAGCGAGGCCGCATGCCAGATATGTAATTGCAAAACTTCCTGGAGGCCAACGAGCCGAGGCGCTCTCGGTCCTTTTCTCCCTCTCCCTCTCTCTTCGTCCTTCTCTTCGTTTCCCCTTCCTTTCTCCCTCTCTCTCTCTCTCTCTCTTTCTCTCTCCTTCTAACGGCGTCTAATTTCTTGCGCAGCTATGAAATGGTTAGTCGATACGAAGGTTTGTTCTACTCTGACGACGACTTCGTTTCTCGAGCGACGAGTCCATTTTCGGCACTCGCTCACCGATGTTACTACTCGTAATCCGAACGTGGGTGTCCGATCTGATTTCTTTATGGTGTAGACGTCTCTCCCACGTCGATGCTTGCCGGTAATCCTGCTCGTATGTTTCAACCTGGTACGATATAACGCGTCTCGCTGTGCGGTAGTTTGGCGATAATTAACTCTTTATCCGCAGGGTGTGGATGCGAGGAGGATTAAGGAATCGGTCTTGGGGAGTATAAGTCTGGGAGCCTCTTATTTTCGAGGTATATCCGGTTAACGATCGTAAATCGCCTTGGTTCTTAGCAACTTAAGATCCTCTCGGTCCTCAGCCCTTTGATACGAAATATTCGATATCCTTGTGGTTGGATAAGAGACCTCGCTGCGCGACCGAGCGTTCTCACGGCCTTGGAAAAATATGCCAATAGTCCGTTGCGTGCGACGATAGGAGACATTTAAAAAGAGCCCCATAGAACGCGATTATTTCGAAAGGGGCCTACGAAGGAGCGTTTTTTTTTTTAATAGGCGATATCTGTCGACGTCGTGCTTAATTAATACGTGCCGCCTTTCTCCGAAATTCTTGCAGAACATCCTCCAAGAGCGGCTGGATAGCCGGGTCGACGCCATGCTGGAAACTGGTCTGGTGCAGGAACTGCTTGACTTTCATCGGAGATACAACGAACAGCGGATTAAGTGCAACGAGTAAGTGCACGACTTAGTAAGTGCGTTATATCACGCGAGGTAGTCTGCCGGTTCAAGGATTCGCCACTTTTTTTTACCTCCTCTTTCTGCTCCTAGAAGAAGGGAAGGATGTCGCCGTTTTTTACGTCGAATTTCGCCGAAAGTAGTGTCGGAGTAAGATAGATTTTTGGCCAATTTGCATCTCCTTTTCTCGACGCGCTACGCGTTTGCTCGTAGGGCTTTTTAGGAACTTCACTCGTATACACACACATATATATATATATATGAAACATTCTCTTTTGAAATTTTGATCGAAAAAGTTTCTGCAGGGCGAAAGCCTCACATTCGTTACTTCCCAACGAAACTCTCATTTGGGAGATACTTTTTTAATTAATTTTTCGCTTTGAAGGATAAAAACTTGTGCTTTTTTGCAGTTTCATATTTACAGAATTGATTGATAGGTTTCAATTTCAATTTCAATTTCGAAATAGATCACATCACCTATATTCAACCTAAGACTCACCAAGCTTTTAAGTGTGGATCATAAGAGATCGTATTAATTTTAAGATAAACGCTGAGATATATTTATCTTGAATATTATTCTGTATATTATAGTGTGATGTATAGTGTACTATGTTGCAATTTGCTCAGTATCGCAAACATATCTCTGTCCTGAGAAGTACTAGAAGTTGACTTTGTCTGGTTTAGGTAAAATTATCAGCGGCTTCACTGTTTATCCGTATTTACCGTGCAACGTATATTTGTTGTTGGAACCCGAACAAACGAGAGGTCCTCCGCTATCGCCGAGGCAGGCGTCCCTTCCGCCGTCCTTCAGTCCTGCGCAAAGCATGCCAGACGTGATTCTGTACAAAGGCAGGAAGAGGGTTTTCCTTCGGCATTCCTCCGTCGAGATTAACGGCAGTTGAACCTCTTGCAGGGTGTCAGCTGAAAAAACGATCAGCCATTTTCTTCAAACCGTCTTATTAATTTTACAGCGATTAACACGTTTACTAGCCGTATCGAATATTAGGAACGAAAGGATTCATTTTGTGATTGATTACAGTCATCTTCAGGAACTAGACTGTTAATTGCTAAAATTAGAGAATGAAGTTTTCAATGTATAATAGAGGAACTTTCGCAAATAAGTGACTAATCGTGAGATTTCGTGCTATATTAACACTAGAACTACCAAACTAGTCAAAAATGACTCGTCAGTCGTTTCTTTAAAAAATCGTAGTACTTTACAACGATGTATTTTTTGAGATTCTCCATGATTTTCATGCAGTATTTGGATCATCATTTTGATTTACCGAAATTTCCTTTTACTCTTCCCTTTTTTTTAAAGACGCATGTGGTGTTCTAAATATGCCCAGAAAGTGGCTGGTAGTTCTAATGTTAAAATATGGATCTATCCTTTCCGAAGAGATACGAGAAATAAACCATGAGCGTGGAAAAAATTATCCTCATTTGGTCGACTAAAAATCCACCTTAAAAACAGCCAGTCCTAAATCAAATGGTTTTAGCACTCGATGTAATGGAGAAAAAGAATTGGACAAATGCGAAAAGCATTTGATCGAGAAAAGGTTAATTTTAGTGTCAATAAACAACAGAGATCTTACGAAATATCCTGCCGATCTCGAAGAGCTGCCCCCAGCCAGTGACCGTGCACATCGTGCCGCTCCTCGGTTCCGCTTGCGGCAGACAAACTGGTCTCACGTAATCGCTGAAAACCACGGGCGTCTCGAGCCTGAGCAACGCTATGTCGTTTATGAAACCATTGTCGACGTAGTCCGGATGCAAGGATACGTGGTCCAGCTTCAGCACCTGCTCGTGCGGACTTGGAAAGCTTCCTCTGCGAGTCGCGCCGATCCTGGCGACCCAGTACTCGTCCTGTGCTCTGCGGAATGTAATAAATTGTCAGATAACTTTTTTTGTCAGATAAGAAATACAGGTATTTGAGGAAAGCCCGAGACGCTCCTCGCTGAATAGATGTATAGTGATTTCCGGTTTACAGGGCATAAGACGAGCGAGATCAATGCTATATCCATCATCGGTACATATGGTACAATATTGAGCTCTTACTCCTTGCACATTTCGAATAAGAACTTTTTAATCATTTCCGCGTGGTCTTTTACAAGCCAGTGGGCGGTGTTATGAAGAATACTAGATACATACCGCTCAAGAATGAATTTCTCGCGGAGCCACTAGTTCTACTCTAAAAAAAACCCACGCAGAAGTGTGATCGAAATCTCCCTATTCAATATTTATGATCAACAACGAAATTCCTCTGTCAAACAAATTTTGCATATTAAATTCATCGTGGTTTGGCAAGAAAACGTGCAATAATTTGTTAGATAACGGCTTCTAATTTAACAAATAAAAACTGCAGAGTGACCAAAGTAGTCGATGCCGGAAATTCAACAACAACAACAACAACAACAACAACAAATAAAATACGCGACATGCCACGAAGCTCGAGTTGTACCAAAAACGATACCCGCGGCTGGGAACTCGTGAATAAATAATCTCGTCCGGTATGGTTTTATCGGCCGCGTCGGGGCATCCTCGAATCTCGAGGGCGCGATCTCATTTCTACCTTCCAGCAGGATAATGCGTGCTTTACAGCGCTCACCGATAGAAACAATGGGCCGCCGACAGGATCCATCTGTTATTGATAAGGGCTCCCCCGCACTGATAATCGCCTTCCTTATAGAGGGCCACTTGCCATGGCCAGCTGCCCGCCGAGGAGCTGCCGCCACCGACGATTCTGCAACGCCGAGAAACGTTGGCTCTGTTTAAACGTGCACGACTTTGCTCCGGGCAATCTGACACTGGGAACGCATTCTTGTTTATTCTCGGGCCATTGTGAAGCTGGCCTTTTATCGTTAGGCATACCCGGTAGCCAGTTGTTTCGATGGATACATAGAGAATACGAGATATCGAGACAAAATACGAGACGGCCCTGAACGCCTGGATACGAAATGCGAGACTTTTCCCTTGCTTAAGTTGTATATGTATTATTAGATTGATATATTAATCAAATGACTGATTAGTGATTTCTTTGAAAAATTGTGGAACTTTGAGACGAGGCTGCTTGTGAGATTTTTCACGATTTTCCTGCAGCATATGGATAGATAAATTAATATACTGACATTTTTCCCTTGTCCTTTTTTTTTCTTTAAGGATTATTTAGTGCATCCAAATATGTCTGGAAATTGGATGGTAGGAATAGTGTTAAAGATGTTTAAAGGTCTGGTATTTGTGTCTAATTAAAATTAACGTTGGTGTATTTTTTTTATTGCATGTATATGTATCGTATTAATGATAGTGGCTGAGGAAAAAGTGTCGTTGGATTTAATTGATATTGGTTTTACGATCTATCGATGTACATTCGCTTTTGCTCGTTGACATTGGCGATTAATAAGAGGATAGATCGCGATAAAAGGAGTACGGTTGAATATAAAATTAATAAGGGGTTGTCGCGCTGTGACCGGTAAGTAATGCCTTAAGTCGGGTTCTGCATTACCGATGTTATGCATAATCGCTTGGAAAATGATCGGGTTGAAATTTCAAGGTAGTGTTTCGAGCATTGGTAAGCGTCCACATTATACGGAATGCTAAGAAAAATTGTAGACGTGACGGATGTAGTTGAATCGCGAATCCTCAGAATCAGACCTGTACCTCCAGGCTTTTATTTACCAAGACACTGCATGATCATATTTTATTCATCTCCTCATCCTGCAAGGGTATATAAGAACCAAAAAACCATGGTCACTCGTAAATACAGTATCGATATTTATAAATAAATTCAATTTGCGTTCCATCCTTCCAATTCCCTGTCGACTCAAATTACACCTCGATTCTTACCCCTTATCCGTCATCTCTGCGCGATCTTGAATCGAAACAAAGCCGGACATAATCTCGTATTCGCGAGACAACCTTTAAAACCCCAAATGCTTAATTCTTACATTAAACTGCACGTATAAGCGACAATGGTTTACGAGCATATCTCGGCCATCCTGCACGGTATCCACGAGCGAGATAATTATGTTAATGAACTTTCGAGTATGGCAGAACATAAGAACTATATGGCTGCTGCAAACTGGCCTCAGATCGCTACGCGGATATTTCCTCCCGCCGTGTAATTACGAGAAACTGGTTCATACCTGGCTTGAGACGGTGCCTGCGTTCTTATTCCACATTCGAGGTTCTTGCACTTGACCTTGAGAACCTCGCCGCTCGGGCACTCGGAAGGTTTGAAGGTCAGGATGGTTTTATCCGACGGCTTCTCGTTGTACGACAGGGTATAGTAAGAGCGCTCGGGTAATGGCTTTTCGTCCAATACCTTCTCGACCATGTCGTAATCCCTGCAAGAGCAGATATCCCTTAACGACCGCCAAACGCTATTAATCCACATTAAAGTGCTCCAACGAGGACATCCTCGACCAGCTCTCCCTTCTTTCCTTCGCCTTTTACACGCCTAAAAGCACCTATCTAACTCTTTGGGCCACGATGGGATTAAACATGTCCCACCTTTTTGATGCACCGTTATGCGCGGTGGGATTATTTGACTCCCACCCTATAACGATAAATTAAATTAAATTATTATTTTTTTATGCTTTTACATTATGTAATTTCGTTGTTAGTAGAAATATACCAATTTCGCTTGATTCAAAACGCGATAAAACTTCTGCGCAACGTGGGTCTGTTTTAACACTATGACGTCCGGTGGCTCCACGTTGGTGCCATGCAAAAACTATCTGGTAACGAAGTAAGTCGGTTCTACTGGCGCGAACCGAAAAAATCTAGATTAGACGTGCGGATGGTATAGTGTTAACAGCCGAAATCCTGCGCCGCGAGGGATTAAAGGAGACTCTGCGCGGAGGCGCTTCAACTCCTCGTGCTTCACGACCTCTCGGAGGCACCTGCTGGAAAGGGAGAATACTCGAGGTTCTTATACTCACTGGTAGGTAATGGCCTTGCAAACGGCCCTCCCGAGATCCTCGATGGTCCAGGCGGCCTGACGTTCCTGCAAGAAATTGTCCATTCCGCTCAAACAGAGCTTTCCCCACCTTCCGTTTTTCCTCACGTTCAGGTAGCCCTTGTCGCTGTAATTGTTGATCTCCTTCCTCGAGTCGAAGAGCGTTGGGACCTGCTTTCGGTTCGTCTCGAACGCATTCTCGCGGTGCGGACCGTTCTTCGAGCTCGAGGATATCTCTCTGCCGGATACGGATGCGGATGGATTCGTCTGTCTATCAACTAGGATGGTTTCCTCGTCGGATCGACTCGATTCCGATTGTCGAGAGTTTTCGAGAGTTTCCGACTTTCTCGTGGCTCCAGATGCGGGATTGAGGGTTGGGAATCGATGGAGGAGGCCTCGAAGAGTGGTCGTTTCCAGAATGGAGGATTCCACGGCCTCTTGGTCGAAGATCTGGTCCTGTCGATCCAGCTCTGATTTTGAATTTGCTTCGTCTTGGGATGTGCTGTCGTTTGGGAGGAACTTTTCGTCCTTCGTGGGGTACGAAGTGGAGCGATGGATCTCCGCGAAGTCTGCCTCTTTGTCACCTCGATCGCTCGAGGAATCGTCCTCGATCAACGCGGTGCATTTCTTCTCGTCCTCGCCGGCTGGACAGTCTTTGAAACCGTCGCAGACCTTTTCCTGATCGACGCAGGATCTGCTGCTGCCGCAAACGAATTGTCCCTCCTTGCACCAGTCTGTTTTCGGGAGGATGCGCACGTTTGAAAATCTCCTATGATACCCAACGCGGTATTATATATTCAGCTCTTTTTTTTCCAAGCAAGGAACACAAAGCAGGACTACTTTTTCAAAGCTAATCACGTATTCCGACGAATAAATATGAGCTTAGGCTGTTATAGAAATGAGTCATCGGCATTTTTTTCTTTTTTTGAGTAGCCAAAATGAAATGTAAAGTACTCTTGACGTATTTCTTCGGTTGGCTGTTACATAGTAAATATTACGGTTGTCCAAAGGTTGCGGATGAAAATAGTACGTCAAACAGCGAGTTTTTATTCTATGTCGGTAGTCTTAGTGTGAATGTCCATCGTACGTGGAAAAGTGTAATTTAAATAGAATTCGCGATCGAAGAGTGACCAATGAACATTTGTCTTAGGAGTTTTGCGACGAGCCATTTTTTCAATTCAAGGCTCTCGAGTACGAGTTGCGGCTTATGAGGAAAGAATTACCGCAGTCAGTTTCGTCGGAATAATCCCAACAGTCGGCCACGCCGTCGCAGATTTTTTGATGCAGAAGCTGGGTTTTCAGGAAATCGGCGCAGGTGCAATTAGCTTCATCCTCGGAGCCGGCGCACTCACCCAGCATGTTGCATCTCGCGCTGGGGGACAAACACTTTCCGTCTCCGCACAGGAAACCGATACAGTTATCTGGGAAAATACGAGTTGCGCTTTGAAAATCTCGAACGAGCGCAATATAACGCGAATACTTAATCAAAAGGCCAATCACAATGCGAAACCTCTATTCAAATTTTTAGATAAATACAAGAGAGAGCTTATTGAATAATACATTTTTATGAGAAAATTCAGGTTTTATCGTAAAAAAAAGAATTTTTTATATATAAATAAATAAAGTTTTTCATAAATATACTCGCAAAAGCTTATACTGCGGCGAAGCCTCGAATCATGGTTACTCGACCGACGGGGGAATATAAATAATGAGCGAGTAAGAGGGGTCAACGCAGAGAAGCATTTAAACAAGAATAAACGAGCATCTATAAAAACGAGAGAAAAAGAATTACCCGACTCGTGGCTCTCGGTCGTGGAGATCATCTGCTCCGGTCGGTCCCCTATCTTGTTCAAGACCTTCGTGAATATCTTGATGCCGTCGCGTTCCGAGGCAAGGCCGGAGGTCGCATTCCTCACGGTTTCATTTCCAACCGCCACGTCCGCGATCTTCTTCAGCTCCTCGAAGTTCGACAGAGGAAGACCCTCCGCTCTCGTGTCCGCTATTTGAGCCTGGAACAAGCCCCCTAGGCTCGCCACGGACGCGTTTTTCTTCACCACAGGCTCGTTCTCCACCCTCACTTCCGCCAGCTCCTTCAGCTTGTCCAGCAGCGACTGATTCTCCTCGATTATCGAAATCTTCCTGTCCGACGTCTGCATCGTCTGCATATCCTCGAATTCCTGCTTCGAGGACGTCATCTCATCGTTCGCGTACTCCTCCGACGTGGCCCCATCGCGAAAGGCACGATCTTCCTCTCGTCCCGTATTCTCGAGGCTGATCTTCGTCTTGGAAAATGTCGAAGGGGCTTCCAGAGATTCTAAAGGGAGCGCGGTCGTCTCCGCGAGGTGCGATTCCGAACGAATGATGGGCAAGGAGGTCGAATTGGTCACCACGAACTTCAGGATCACCGGGTCGCCCTTGAAGTTCGAGGAGACCTTCGTGCTGACCGAAGTGACCACCTCGACGATTTGCTCGATCCTCGTGGTCCTGACGCTCGACAGGTCCGCGCCGCCTGGGAGTCCCTCCTTCGAGGAATCTCGCTTCGTCGTGTTCCTGCCCATCGCGTGGAAGCCGAAGAGCTGCTCCAGCAGCGACGTCTCGTCCGCCGTGGTGCTTCTATTCGCCGATCCTTTCACCATTATCCTCGAGGGTTTCTCCCTGTCTAGCTTTGGCCTTGGCCTGATGGGTCTGCCGACTCCCGTGTTGCTCTTGGCGGGCGCCAAGGTCACCAGGTTCTCAACCACGTAGGCCTTCAAGGTGTCGTTGTAGACCTTCTTCTGCGCCTCGGGAGGACCGATGGGGGAGTGGCCATTGGTTCCATTAACGAAGAACCAATTGGGCAGATGATCGTCCCTATTGGTCGAGGGTCTGTCCACTGGCGAATCCTCTTTGGCCTCGCCTGGCGTGTGCTTCAACGTGTCGACTTCTATGAAGGTCGAGTTCCTCGAGAAACTCGGTATCGGTCTGTTGGTCGCCCTGGTCGGTTGCTCGATTTCGACGAGTTTCTCGGCGTTGCTGCTGGAGGAGTGTATGGGTTCTGAATAAAATTCCGTGGTGCCCAGTGTCAGGAGCTTGTCGTCGTCTATGGTGCCCTTTATGCTGGACACGGTGGCGTGTTCCGACAGCTCGATTTTCTCGCGTTTGATCGGTAGATTAACTCGAAACGCGCTGTTCTGGTCCCTCACGAAAGTCTCGATCTCCACGATGGTCTCTTTATTGAGCGGTACCACTTTTTCGGACTCCTTTTGTATATCATAGATATTGGAATTCTGCTGCGAGCTTTTAGGTTTCGACACGGCCATCGTTTGAGGACTCTTTATCTCAGGCAGGACGATACTGGAAAGCAGTTTTTCGCTTTGTTCGTGATTCTTCGTTCTGTCGATAGGAAAATTCGTTTCTTTTGTTAACGAGTCATCCTTGTCGTCCTTTTGAGAGTTCGCTGCTGATGTGATTTTATCCACGGGGATGGTATGCCTGAAGGGCTTTAATGTTCCGGAATTTTCGATCAGCGCCGGTTTTCTCGCTCCAGCGCTCAGGTCAGGTGTTCTGTAGCTCGTGTAAACGGGTTGCTGAGCGTTCTTGTCGACTTTTCTGTCCTGCAGGGCATTGCTCTGGCCCTTGATCAAGGCCTCGATACCCGTATATCGATTCCTCGGCTCCAGATCAACTTCCGAATCCAGCACTGGCTCTGCTATGCCGACTCCCGAAATCCTGATCGCAGGATCGTCCTCTAGATCCGGCAGAATCGGCACGTTCGTCTGCGGCTGCCATTCCGGAAGATTCGTGCCTTTGGTTGTCAGAAGATTTTCCGAG
This sequence comes from Ampulex compressa, assembly GCA_038496175.1. Classification (NCBI taxonomy): domain Eukaryota; kingdom Metazoa; phylum Arthropoda; class Insecta; order Hymenoptera; family Ampulicidae; genus Ampulex; species Ampulex compressa. The sequence goes on from JBCFXI010000651.1 coordinate 118,729, forward strand.
TCTTCCCTCGATTTTGTCACGTAAACTCTCTCCGTGGTGCTGATTACTTTCTGCAACGCGCCAAGTCGCGCGGTCGAGCTTTCGAAGGCGATCGAGTCGTCCAATCGACTGATCGGTCTTTTAGTAGCGACATCCTCATTGGTCGAAACCCTCCAATCAGGTTTACTCTCTTCCTTGATCTTCGAAGCGGTGGGTCTCGCGAGTGTCGATGGTTGAGCTGAAGTTTTCAGTCGTAAATCGTAAGTCTCCGCTGGTAATTCACCAGAAACCTCAATTTCAGGCTTTGCCTTTGCGTCCGATGCGGGATCCAGGAGTATCTCGTCCTCCTCCGCTTGGCTCGCTATTTTGTTCTTGAACTTTCCGTTAACCCTAAAGTTCACCATGTCCTGGGGCACGAGCCTGTCCCTTGGGAAATCCGTGTCGTCCGAGTCGAAGGAGCTCATGCCAGGTATTTCCAGTCGAATGTCCATCATGCCTGGCGATTGTGCGGAAGGAGTAGAAGCTTTCGTGGAAGAAATCGGCTTTGGACGAGCTCCATACTGTGTAGTTCGTACAGTGGTGTCGATGTTGGGCGTGTCCTCGACATTTGAGTTGGTGTAACCGACTTTTTGACTCGGCTTCGTGGACTTTTCGAGGTTATCAGGCAGTAGCTTCAGTTCTGTATTGACGTATCCTGGTACAATGGGCCTCCAGGGTGACGTCTCGAAGTCCGGCTTGCGGAAGTCCTTGAAGAGATCCTCCTTCTTCCCGCTCGTTGGTAAAGTCGTGACGGTTCCCCCAGAGGGTTCCAAAGTCGTCTCCTCGGAATACGCGACTGTCGTTGCGCGCTCCGTTTTTTGGCCCACCTTGCCACGCGTGACTTGCTTCACGGCTTGATGCGAATTCGTGGTTTCCTCGATCCTCGTCGTTTCTTTGTGCGCCTCCTTGCGACTGTTCTTACCCTCCGATTGTACCCTAACCTCCTCCTTGCTCGAGTTTTTCGCAGTGGCGTTGATCTTGGAGGCCTTGTAAGTCCCTTGGATCGTTGGGATGTTGCTGAAATCAATTTCTGGCTCGCTAGTCTCCGGCCTGATTGGTTTGGACTTGGGTTTTGAGCTCGTGATGAGGGAGCTGGTTCTGTTGGTCCTCAAGAGTCCGTTCTTGGTGATCATCGCCGCGTTCCTCTGCTGCGTCTGTTTCACTGCCGCTTCCTGGGATATTCCTGGATTGGGCGAAAGAGGCGAGTAGCGTACAGGCTTGTGGTATAACCTGATCTTTGGTGTAATCGATTGGCGGTAATTTTGATTTATTTCGGGGGCAATGTGATGTTATTAAGTGTTTCTGCTTGGGAAATGTAGAGCTAACGATGAAAAAGGTATTTTATAGTTTGACATTGAATTATGTAATTGATTTGAACCTCTCGTATTTTCGCGGGAAATCAACGCAATATTTTAATATGATTATTTTTCAGAAAATATTATCATTGCTTTTTTTTTTGTAGAAATATAAATTGTATTAAAAATTATTGTTCCATCTCGAGCGCACTTTTTTTACCCAAGGATTACACGCTAGTAATTCGCGATAAATTCGATTACCGTTAATTTGTAACTAAACAGATAAACGACTCCATTTCGAACGCAAGAAGATCGTTTAACTTCTTACCGTTCGTACCATTCGCTGGAATACACTTCTCGAACTTTACAGCCGCGGTCGTATTCGATCGTGATACATGGAAAATAGGATGATAGTTATCGTTACGCGATGTACGAGTTGTACAGATGGATCCCTCATTATACACTCTATATAGCCTTTTCTTCCTTTTCAGAGGTAATCGTCCTACTTCGTGGCCGCTGTTACGCGCAAGAATATAACGGAGACTCGTGTCGGTAATCGCGGTAGGCTAAATTATCTAATTTTCTCGATCGATACCAGTTACTCAATTTCAATGCTCCACGCGTCCGTCATGTTTATTAACGAGTTTCTCTCCGCGGTTCTTGTTTTGCTCACTTTTTACGGATATGCTGGTGAGGTCGAGTTCCATGTCCTTGAACAAGGAGGACACGGAGTACGTCTCCTTAGCGATGATATCCTCGATCGTATCCTCGACGTTCGTTATCGATCGTGGGATCTTCCTTCGCTCCAGGTACAGCCTGAAGAAGATCTTCAGGGTGCCGTTCTCGAATTTGTCGATGATCGTCTGCTTGTAGGCAGTCCCTATTACACTTCTCCTAAACAGAAGCTCGAACTGAAATGCAACGTGCGTCCTCGCGTTAAGCGTCTGGCGGGGCCGTGTTAAGAGCATCTACTCCGACGATCACTCACAATATTTTTGTACTTTCGCTCCTTCTCCCTGTACACCATGCTTGTATTGAGCTTCAGCATTGGATTGTACCTTTCGCCCTTGGATATCCTGAAGTAACAGGCGAAACCGACGATAGCTGCAATTGGGAGAGAAATTAAGTACCGCTCATCTTCTCGCGCTCTTCCAACAGTCGTTATTCTTTCCACGTCAAATATTTATGATTCACGGCTGAAGATCGTGGATTTTACTCGATTTTCTCTCGACTACTTTACACAGGTTTAGCGTATTTTCCTCTTTAAAGTGGTACTCACCATTTTTCGTATCCGTCCGCAGAACTGAAATAAAAATTCGATGGACTGTAGTGAAACTTCGATCGTCATTAATTACGTTTTATACCATGCGCGTATAAAAAAAAGAAACTAATAGATATACAGAAAGCTAAGTATTTAGTCAGATTAGATCGCGATCCTCGACTCAGTCGCATTACATCCAAAAAAAAAAACCCTTCTGCCTTTCCAACCCGAGAAATCGACTCGATCAGCAGACAATCTACATTTTACACAATGCAGAAGAAAAGAAATCCGCCAAAATAAATTTTCCTATATATAGCGATCGTAAGTCACGCTCTTGTTTCCACTTAATTAGATTAGACCATGATCCCTGACTTTTTACCAGGCAAGGGCTGGGTCTAAGGGGGAATTAATGATCCGTGGACGAACCTCCCATCCATAAGGCCAGTCCCGCTATGGCGAGGACGGCGACTAATACGATCATGGCCGAGATTATCAGCATCGCGCTGCCGATCTTCCATGTCGCGCTGCCCCTCTTGCTTTTCGCGTGCTGCGGCGATACTCCGGACCACGTAGACCTCGCTGGCAGGTAATAATCGCTCTGAAAATCAAGGAAGAGGTCTTTGAGAAATTCCCCGCTATGATCGCGCTTTTAGATGTTTCAATGCGATTCTGTCACGACACTTTTCGCGCTGAGAATTCAAGCGCAGCCTGGATTTTAGACGAGAGCGGGAATTAACGTTTGAAGTAGCGATCTCTGCATCTTTGTGACATCAAACACGTTGCTACATGAAACGCCCGTAGGAGTCTTTGAGTCGAGATTTATTTTATTTCGATACGCTTCCGTCTGTGCTACCATATTTTGTATTCTATTTTGGTTCGATCGACCGCGAGTAAAATATTTTGTTGCGTACCGCGAGGTGTAACGATTTTTATACTTCTTCAAATCCTTAATATAACATAAGAAATTTCGTAGAATTTTGTTTTGTTTAGTGTTTTGTTTGGTCGCTTGAAACAACCTAATTGTTTAGGTAAAAACATTGTTGCCACTCGTTCTGCAATTTTTTGAAGTCGCAAACCATGTCGATGAGCGAAGCGCATTTTGTCTAATGATCGATTGGATAGAAATGTAATAATTTAGGACAGCGAGTGTCAAATGTTCCGCGAAGCGTTATTTTGCAGGAGGAGGATGATCAATGCGAAGCGCGAAGATCAAATCTGTATTGGGTATAATTTATCTGGGCCTCGCGCACCGATGTTGGCCAACTAACCGGTACGCGAGTTGGCGTCAAATAATATGAGCGGGCGATAAATTTAGTCGAGCGTACGGTAATTCCTGTAACGGTACCGACGTAAACGAGGAATGCGCGAAAAGGGAGACATTTGTCCGTTTGTTTCTTTCTTATGGCGCGGTAAGTCTGGCCACGGCGAATGTTCGCCTTGTCACGCGTTTCTTCGACTCGAGAATTTTCCCTGCCAAAGTCATTTAGCCCAGAGCTCACTTTTTATCCCGGCTCTCTTTGTTTACGTCATGGTGCGCGAAATATTTTTTCAATCCGATGAGTCAAAGCGACGAACTTAATTACGGTAAAAATATTCTTGTTTGCTTAGCTAAATTCTGAACATATATCGCTTGTTGTCCTTGCGATCTTCTATACTCGATACTCAAAAAAATGGTGTACACGAATCAAATAAAGTCTTTCGTATTATCACTTTTTTATTTTTTATTAACTTTTTAATTTTTATTTTTATTAATTTTGTTTTTTATTTCATATTAACACTCTTTCATATTATCGATTATATTATCGACGATTATCGACTATGTACTTTCATATAATCTTCGAGAAATCTCTTTCACTGACCTCTATATATTTTCAAGTACAACTTGAATATAAGATGAATATAAATTACAGGACGTAAAACGGATCAAATAAGCTAAACCTAAAAAGCTCGATAACCAGCGTTTACAACCGTTCAGATTCAAGGTACGAGGCATTAAACAAAATTGGCACGAGGCTTTATCCATTACGCTATCCTACCTCTTTCATTTCCATTATTCTGAATTTGGATCAACACAAGGTCATACGATCCTCCACGGCTCTTATCCGCCGACGGTGAAAATTTACAATACGATCATCCCGGGAAATTATCGTCGACACGCAATGTCATCATTATCGCGGTTAAGGCTGTCGCAACGACCTAATGGATCCACGCGACCCGCCATAATTTTCCGATACGTTCCAGGGCCCTGCGTGCTCCGCTCGCCTTGAACTCTAATTTCTCCAAAGGAAGATAACGCGAAAGGCCGCGTCCGCGACCCGGCATTTGGCTCCTCGACTTAAACAAACGTAACGGTAGGGTGCGTCAAGGTCTGATAACCAGAAGGATGGGATGTCCTTATTGGATTCCTGGAGCGGAGTAGGGCGAGCATCATCTCGGAACGGCGCCTTAATGCCTGTCACGGTCCACTGCGACGTAGAATTTAAGGTACCGTTCTAGCATCAAGATCGCGAGTCCACGCTGAAGAGGTGAAAACGACTTCGGTTTTTGTCCTCTCGTACAATAAAGTATCGTTCCATTAACTCGGTTAAATTATCCTCTTACCGCAAGGCGCCTGTAAAGTCAGCGCATGCGCACTGCCCGAGTCGTAATTATCGAATTAAGCGTCGATGCGCGTTTATATCCAGGATCTTCATACCTTATCGTAATTGATATTTGCGTATTATCGATATATTACTCGCGCGCAGCGTTTAAATACTCCGTCGCGGCTGAAGGTTTAAATACGCCCAATGCAGGGATTACTCTCGTTTTGGATCGAGTTACAAATGACGATACGAGGATCGGGAGATTAGGCACGAGTAATCTGGTTCTATACATTATTTCCATCCTTAGCGTCGCGATAACGAAATTCACGGTTCTGATCTTCCGCGCTGGGAGATAAATTAGTACGATCGTTCGAGTGAAACATTTCCATACTTTAAGCTCCAAGATCGGCGCCTTGGTTCCACGGATTATCGCCGCGATATTATATATCTCGTTGCAGGGGATGATGAAGACTCTCAAGATGCGCCTGTGGTACTCCAGTTGCGCGAATCGCCTCTAAACTCGGTTGCAGCCTCGATTATACGAACGTACAGTATTATACGAACCGGCGAATCTCGTAAAACGGCCTGTCAAAAGGATGGACGTGGTATGAAAGGGGACACGACGCGTTACTCGTTGTACCTGTCCAACGGTAGCGCGCGCCTCTTCGCGAGGAGAATGTCGCGGCGTTGCTCGTCTTTTAGGATGTAGCAACGCGCAAAGCATAAATACGCGATCGTGAAATGACTCGGGATACTTCGTCGGCGTCGACGGCGATGCTTTAGGATTAATGCAAGCCCGGCTGTCCGATCGGCGATAAAGGGAGATTCACGGCACGAAGCGTTCGGTATGACCGGAGTTTCAAGGTTGCCTAATCGAGAACCCAAGCGTATCCCGAGTTCATCGACTCCTGGACGGGGAAGTGTGACGCTCCAAAGGGGGAATTACGCGTTGCATAACCTGGCCGAATGTAATCCTTGGAAGGGTTACCTCGGTGTAAAGCGTTCTTTGCTATGGGATATTGAAATCGAAGGATTCAACATCTTGCTGCTGGCTCGAGTATGCGTAAATACCCTCTGTGCGTGCATAAGTAAACCTGTGCATAGGAGTATTTATGTTATTATTTAGCATCTATGCTCAATGAGATGGTATTTAGAGATATTAGAAGTGGCCTTGGTACAGTGTGCGCTTCGCTAAGAATAATTATATCTACTACAGGTACTATTGCGCCAGGTAGGATTTATTCGCTGTAAAGTGTAGAAGGATAAGTAAGAAAGACTGACTCGAGGGAGAGAGAGATAGTAGAATAATATGTAATATAATAATAATGTATAATACACTCATTAAAATATATTTCGTTACACTATGCCTAATCAAATGTAAGTTTGAAGAATTTGATTTCTCACACGCTACATACGCACAGATACGGATGTCAAGAAAATATTTACCTTATGCCCGCTTAGAATTTTTCAGTCGAAGTCATTTTTCAGCCCCTTGTGCCTACTTAGGAGGTCTCATAGCCAATACTATTTCTAGGTTGTTATCGTTTTATTTTCTAAAAATGCTTATAAAATTGATTTGCTGTTTAGCAAAATCGTACAAATGCACTAGGTACACAAGGTATAATGATATAACAAAACCAAGATGGTGGAGCGCACGCTAAATCAGCACCTTAATATTATTGGGTTGTTCGGAAAGTAATTTCGTTTTTTCCCGTCAGAGGACTTAATTACGTTTTTTCGAAACCAACTTCACACTTAAGCCGCATAACCATTATATGTCTTGAGAGCT